>NEWO01000201.1:810607-820949 GCA_003013225.1 Phalaenopsis aphrodite
AGGAATAGGAATGTCGTCGGCAAGTGCAGTGACATAAGAGCGGATCGTGGATGTAATCTCCAAAGCAGCTAGGGAGCCGCTGGACGCTAGAAATAGGCGAGCAAAATTGCTGCCTACGAAATAGCCGTTGGACAATGTGTATACATGTACACACAGATATGTGTGTGTACATGTACACACACATATATGTGTTTACATATGTATACACATATATGTGTACATATATATATATATATATATATATATATATTGAGAAAGCCTAAAAGCTAATATATTAAATAGAAAGTAGGATACATATAAACTGTGTGGGAGGGTCTAAACATGGCACCCTACCGACACAATAACCATCACATCAAATTGTTCTAAAAAGAGAAAATACAACAAAATACATGAGATACCTAAAGAAAAAAGCAAAATGTGCCAAAATACGGAGTATCAGGTAGCTAGAGAGCGACCCAATTTGCCTTGCTTCTGCCTCTAGTTCTAGGGAAGGAGCCAGCTAATAAATTGGTAAGATGAGTGTCATTGTCAGTAGTAACCAATGTATCATCCAATAAATTCCCGAGCTCGAGTCGGCCTCCGTTCTTCTTCTTCCTCCTGGAATAAACCTGTCATTCGTCATCCGAAGATTGGCTCGCCTGATCAGTGAAATGGTCTAAAGTGTGTCAGACATGTATATGTTGTTGAACATTAGAACAACTACTTGTGTGCCAGCTGATCTTTTATCAGATCGAAGGAGCACTCTCATGTGTTTTGGCATGTAAGTGAGTCTTCTTCAATAACAGTGAGTGGTATCAACGCATTTGGATTTGTACTTGTAGTATGGTGTTCTTCATCTGGAACTGCAGTGTTAGAAAGAAGATCGGGTTACACCTTCTCAACAGGGATGGTAGGTGACTGATCTTTAGCGATATTCGTCCTTAGATGAGAATGCAAGCGATAGCAAATAATAGAGTTGTGGTCGACTACTACGACTACTAAGAACTTCCAGAAGATCGTAGAAAATGATCGTATGTTTTAATTCCTTATTGGCCTCAACAATGACTTTGATGAAGTTCGGGCCGTATTCTTGATCGGGATCCTCTTCCTTCTACTTGCGTTGCTTTCACTGAGATTCGTCGCGAAGAAAGCCAGAGACTTATCATGTTCGGTACTTCCACTACATCTATCGAAGCATCCATTTTGGTTTCTGATAGTGCTCAACCCCGAGTTGGTCACTCCACTTATGATTTCTGTCACAAGCTCAACCACACTCGTGATAAGTGTTGGAAGCTCCATGGGAAACATGCATCCAAACCTTCGACAAAATCTTCCAAGAGTCTCGCTACGACATCCGAATCCAACACAATACAACTGACTTTTACCCAGAACAATCTAGAATCCTCTAATAATCTTAAAAGTCAAATGAGCACTTAATCAACCCGCTTGGATCCAGTCCGCATTCTTACGGCCCATCGACCTCTCACGTTCGTCAAAGTACCAATCCTATCACACTCACTTATTTTGCTCATGCTAGTCCATGAATCGTTGACTCAAGTGTCATAGACCACATGACTGGAAGACCTCAAGTTTTCTCAATATATTGTTCTTGTTCAGAGAAAGATACTATTAAATTATTGACGATCTCAAAGTTCTATTGCTGGTAAACAATATTTTGTTTTAACAACAGACTAAATCTGGAATCTGTGTTAGATGTACCTCTGTTGAAATATAACATTTTATGTGTTAGTAAACTGACATATGATATTAACTATGTTGCTCATTTTTCTTCTGATGTCTGTCTTTCAGGATCGTCGTTCGAGGAGGAGGATTGGAACTGCTAAGTGGGTTGGCAGGCTCTACTTCTTCAAAGAGAAAAGCGCAGAGAGCAAAGACACTCCACCCAGTAGTTCCAATTTATCAAAGTCCACTGAATGTCCTATTATGTTGTTACATTGTTGTTTGGGTCAACCTAGTTTACAGTACCTAGAACAATTGTTTCTGTTGATACTTACTAATAAACGCAATCTAATTTCAAATGTAAAACATGTCAGTTAGCTAAACATCATCGTGTTTCTTATCTACCCCACAATTACACACATTCTACTCATTCTCACTTGTTCATTGTGACTTATAGGGACCCTCTCACACTCCTAGCTACACCAATAAATGATGGTTCCTTACTTTGATTTATGACCACACTTGGATGACGTGGGCTTATATTTTAAAAGACAAATATGAAATTGTTGTCACTTTAAAAAATTTTCACATCTTCATTTTGACCCAATTTAAAAGGCCTATTCAAGTCCTTTGGAATGACAATGGTCGTTAATTTTTTAATTCTATATTTGAAGAATCCATGGTAAGTAAGGACATCCTCTATTATAGCTCGTGTACCAATGCTTCTCAACAAAATAGGATAGCCTAAAGAAAAAACCGACATCTTCTCAACGCTACCCGCTCCATTATTTTTCACTCCAGTGTCCCAAAATGTTTCTGGAATGATTTCATTCTTGTCGCCACTTATGTCATAAAAGAGTTCCCTCAAAATAAGACAACTTTCATACCCCTTTAATAGTCTTAAGATCTTGCTTTCCTAATAATCGGGCCTTCTCCACTTTAAATCCCAAAATTTTTTTGTGCACAACCTTTGTTCGGAACAGGGCATCAACTCGAAGTAAACTTGATCCCAGGTTATAAAATGTATTTTTCTCGCATACTCTGGTACTCAAAAGAGGTATCGGTACCTTGACCCTACCACAAATAAGGTCTATGTGAGTTATGATGTCTCATTTTTTGAAAGTGTTCCCTGCTTCCCTAACCCGACCTCCAGTGAGGGGGAGCTAGAGTTCTTAGACATTGTTCCTTACCCTACTCCTATGGATGTTCTTCCCACGTCACCTACTTCTTCGGTTCTACCCACTTCTCCTACCACCAAGGAGTCTCATGTCCCTTTGGTTTCACTAGCACATTCTCCTATTTTTCGTGTCTACACTCAGCACACTTGTTCTGATTCACCTACTCTGGAGCTCCTTAACTCCTTGTTAGACCCTGAATTCCCTCCGAATGACATCCCCAACACTACTACTCCAGATGAGGAATTCAATTCCTCTAGTAAGGTACGCAATCAAACATGCTCTCCCTATCCATTGGCAAACTATGTCTCTCTTTGCAGATTATCACCAACCTACAAAGCATTTGCTTCCGTCCTCCAATCATCAACTTCCATATACTATTGAAGCTGGCTTAGCAAACCCAACTTGCAAAGCTGTCGTCATGGAGGAGATGAATGTTCTTTAACGGAACCATACTTGGGACATTGTTAATCTTCCTCTGGGCAAGAAAATAGTAGAATGTCGATGGACCATTAGTATCAATTTTAAATATGATGGATCCTTTGAACGTCATAAGATGAGTTTGGTTGCCAAAAGATACTCACAAACCCAAGGAGTTGACCATGAGGAGACACTTGCTTCGGTTGCTAAATTAAACACCATTCGGGTCCTCTTATTCCTTACAGTAAATCTCGATTGACCTTTATTTCAGCTTGATGTCAAGAATGTGTTCCTGAATGACAATCTTACAGATGAGGTATACATGGCTCTTCCTCTGAGCTTTGACTCTACTGCCTCTTGGAGGCAAGCACGAAGATTGTGAAAATCCTTCTACTGTTTGAAGTAATCACCACAAGCACAGTTTGGAAAATTCACAAAGGATGTGATAAGCCATGGATTCACCCGGGCTCAATCGGACCACACTTTCTTCTTCCAACATTCCTCCAGCGGCCAAGTAGCTATCCTTATTGTCTATATTGATGATATTATTCTCAGAGGTAATGATCTACAAGCATTGAAGCCTTTGAAAGACATGTTTATTGCTTCCTTTGAAATGAAGGACTTGGAATCTCTCTGGTACTTCTTAAGCATGATAGTTGCTCGGTCATCTCAAGATATTTGTCTGTCTTAGTGGAAATATATGAGTGACCTTTTGACGATGGATCCCAATGAAAAAATTCTTGATGTTCCCAATGAAGTTCCTATAAACAAGACACTATCAGCGTCTTGTGGGAAAACTTATCTACCTTGCCCATAGATGCCCCGACATCTGCCACACAGTTGGGATAGTCAGTCAATTCACGCATGATGCCTATGAGCACCACCTCCAAGTTGTCCACCGGATTCTCCACTATTTAAATGGGACAACGAGCTCAGGTTTATTTTTTTCCCATCACATCTCTCGTTCTATTGCAGTATACATACACGCGGATTGGGTGGGATTCGTTCATAACCAATGATCTACCTCGAGGTACTGTTCATTTGTGTGGGGAAAGCTGGACACATGGAAAAGTAAGAAGCAGTTTGTAGTTGCTCGAAGCAATGCGCAATCCGAATTTCGATCCATGTCCTTAAGAATTTGTGAAGCTCTCTGGTTATGCATCATGCTCCACAAACTACGTATGACAGTTTATGCTCCCCTACAGTTGTTCTATGACAACAAGGTTGTCATAAGCATTGTTTGCAACCCTGTCCAGCATGATCGCACCAAGCATATTGAGATTGGCCGTCACTTCATTAAGGAAAAGCTCGAGTCTGCACAAAATTGTGTTTCATTTGTCATCTAGTGGACAGTTGGCAGATATTCTTGCAAAGAACCTTCATCAGCCACTGTTCGATGAGTTCAAATCCAAATTGAATATGACTGATATCTATGCTTCAACTTGAGGGGAAGTATTAGAATATTAGAATATTTATTAATACAGAATTTTATATTAATCACTTTTATTTGTTGTTATTTTCTTTCCTTTATTCCTTTATTTTTTCTTTATTTTTTTCCTTACTAGTATATCATGTAATGGGTATTTAAATCCCTCTTTGCATCAATAAGAGATCATCTTGAGTTCTATTCTAACAAATATAAATGTTAGTTCAACTGAATATTAGTTTTGCTTAAATATCTAGAAATACCAAGTTCTAAGTCAAGATTTGATGCCTTACAATCAAATAGTTTTTTCCTACTTTGCAAGAAATTTGGGCAGCCAACAAAATAAAAAAATAAAAAAAATAAATTCAAACGTGTGTATACATAAAAATATGTAAATGCATGAATGCAAAGAAAATCATCAATCACCAAAAACTTGAAATTTTTAGTTCAAATGATATATTCTGAAAACAAATGACCTTCACAAGATGTTCTTGATCTTGTCTAGCAACCCATTGTGAACTTGACTGCATGGGGGAACCAATTGAGGGGCTTCCGAGGTTTCCTTGTGATTGAACTTGTATTAAAGCTTGGTGTTGTGGCGATAAGAGTTGAAACTGATTTGCAGATAAAGATCTCTGAATCTGAGCACCGAAGTTTCTGCCTAATTGGTCAATACCCTGTACTTTAACAAGTTACTAAAATTGTTAATAGCAAAATCAAGGTTAGTAGCTAAGTACAACTTACAGTTAAAGGCCACCCCTTCATTGGAAGATTGTTAATATCTTGTCCCAGTCCTATATACAGGGGAAGAAATTATGCAGGAGATCAGTTCAAAATGCTAGAATGAACGTGCATCAATATAAATGCATAAATCATTAAATAAAGGCGAAGATTTTTTAACACAAAAAGAAAAAGACAGATACTAGAAAGATGAAAGAATATTATATTGTTTATACTCTTTAAGCTTTCTTCTTTCCTGAAGGTGAAGGTCAAAGAAATGGAGCTTTTAAAAAGTTGGAAAAGTGGAGAACATAGCCACTTCACACCGGTATTTCTTGCTGTTAGCAGTTGACTGCGAGGTAAGATCGTTTAGTGCAAGTAGATTCCCCTAAACAATGAGGAAAAATTACGCTATGTTGACAAGCAGCCGCTGGTGTAAATTTCTAAATGTAAAAAAAAAATAGTTTGCCTGCAGAAATAATTCTTTATTAAACTAAGCCCCTAACCAATTATCATAAGGAAACAATACGACTCCTCATATCTCCTATTTTATAAAATCTAACACCTATAAGGAAAAAGCATTTCTTCCATTTTATAAAGTAAGAAAACACAAACCTATCCAAAACTATAAAAATAACAGATTATACAGGAAATTGCCAGTGTGCTTTTTCTTCAGAAGGACGAGCAAGTAGATTAAATAAAAAATTCCTGCCTCAATGGGATATTGAAAAATCTAATAGGCATCAGAACTAAAATTACATCAGTAAAAGAGAGAAAGATTGGCTTCTTATTGAAAGAAGATAAAAAAAATATATGGGTTCCAATAGGATTAAAAAAGTTACCCACATAAACTATGAGATAAAGAACCGATCAAAATTGAGAGAAAAATATAATTATTAACATTAATAATGAATGAAACAATTGCACAAGCATGATGATGAACATTGACACAAGCATACACTAGTTAACTTAAACATCAATGAATTGAGGCAGTTTCATTCCATCAAAGGACATCCCTCTTGCATATGCACATTTCCTACTAATCTAGAATAATTATAATTTTGAAGCATTGCTCATACCAACTATCCCAGATTTGGACTCCATAATTTCCTGTCCATATAAAGTAGATGGATCCAGGGGCACTGAACTGTGTGAATCAAAATCATTTTTAATTTCCTGTCATAAATATTAAAAACCTTGATGAGAACAAAAGATATGATGGAAGCAAGCCAACAAGGAACCAGAGAAAGAACTGAAGGTGACATTACACTCATCTGCTGAGATTGTGCTTGCAATGCCACGGAAAGATTGCCTAGGTTACCTTGGCATAGCTTCCTGCCACACAGTGTAGAGAATTACCACACAGACATTTATGTAATCACAAAGTAGCCAATTAAATTGTGCAAATTATACCCTGGGAGGTTTGCCGTTGATTTAAGTAGGTCCATTCTAGCATCAAGAAGTTGTGTAGATAACCCAGAATCCCCTAAGCCAGAGTTCTTTACACGACCTTCATAGATATTGCCAGTCAAGGCACTTTGCTGCAACTGATGAGGTCTTTGTGGCATGAGCTGATATTGTTGCATTTGTAATTGACGCTGGTGCTGCTGTTCCTTCAGCTTCATTTGCTGAACCTGCAACTCAAACAGGGGTATGGTTCAATGTTTGAAGGCCGAAAATCAAAATGAACATCAAGGTCCAATGGGCATATACTACTTTAGATCATCCAACCTCTATATAAGATGAAGCTACTTCAGAATGCTTATCATTTGTCCTTGCGATGAATATATCCCAAAACACAGACCACCACTCAAAAAGAAATCCTCTTGGAACATCGATTGCTGCAAACATTAATTTGGTAATACAAGTTCATTTCTTATATTTTTTTTCTTTTAACTAACACTTGGCATTTCAAACTTTTAAACAAGATCAAGCCCAGTATAGGGGTGCTAAATAAATTGCAGTTTATAGATGAAATACAAGATGCAAAGTTAAAGAGTGAACAACAACAATGTCTAAAGCATGGGAGCATGAAGCCTAGCAAGAAAATAGATGTGCCAGATGAGAAGACACTAAAACCTCCAAAGTCATCTACCCACTTTTAAAATACTTAATAAAAAATTTTTAAAATTTTCACAATAAGTCCACAACGAGAAATCTCTCACCATGTGCAAAAGAAAATGGTTAAAAACAAAGTGCACAATTCGACCTATTTGTCTCCTAATATTAAGTGTTGACACATAGTGGGTATAGCTCACCATAAAATAAGCTTATCAAAGTAATAATCAAACTAGCTGTCTTCTGGCTTAAAAAAGAAAAAAAAAAGAACCTCAACAGTGCCAGTTTGAGATGTTTTTAAGCATAACGATCCCCTACCAGCCCCCTTTTATCTCAAACTATAGTTTTTACCCTGACATCAAGCCTGGACACATTACAACTTCAAGCAATGTAGAAGGCAGACAATAAAGCTGATATAAAGCCACTTATTTAGTAAATCAACATTGTTTTTAAGTGAAAGTTTGATTTATTCAATAAAACAAAGAGCACATGGAAGAAGAGAAGACAGGCTCAAGCGTTCATAAAGGATATATCAGAACTAAAAAAACAAAAAACAAATAAACAAATAAACCCGAGTCAATGTACTAAATTATGGTGTAGCTTGAGAAATATCTTTAACGAGAAGATATGATACTTAGCAAAGTCAGTAATGTGAGTGAAGGCAAATCCTAGTACACCTTCCACATTGTTTCAGGGGAACTCCACAATCATCAAATTCAACGTGCATAAAAAAAGGGATAGTTTATCATAGGGACCCATCATGACGTGCTTTATAAACCTAATTGTACAGCTCTCAACTCTCATCCAGCACAAGAAAACTTAAACTTCAAAAGCTAGTGGCATGGGAAACAAAAAAATAAGATAATCATAAAGAGTCGAAGGTAGATCAGAGTGAAGTCAGATAAAGGGTTGAGCAGTTGGAAAAGCTGAAAGAGGCAGATGGAAAGGGGAGGAATGGAGAGAAAAGAGAAGATTTAGCCAAGGAATAGAAAGTGCATGAAGAAGACAAGAAAGAGAACATGAAAACAATCCTAAGCCAAAGAACAAAAAACACAAGAGGAAGGAAGAATGAACATAGTTAAAAACAATAGCAGAGGACGTGGGGGAAGGTAAACACATTCAGGATAAAAAACAGAAGAAAAGAAACAAACAAAGGATAATGAAAAAAGAAAAAAAGATACATTAAGAATATAAAATGGGGGATAAAGTGTCTGCAAGAAAGAGTCCTGCAAATTTTCCTTTCAACTCCTCGCAATAAAGACAAGTATAATAGGCGAGAAGAGTTATATCAGATCCGCATTGATTCAGCTCCAATAGTAGATGGAACTAACAGGAAAAGATAGACCATATGCAAAAAAGAGAAGCAGAAGAAGAGAGGGAATTGCTAATAAAAAGGGCACAAATATGAAAAAAAAGGGTGGATTTTAGTAAAAGAAAGGAAGTGAACCGCATGGCTTGGATCAACTGAGACTTGAAAAATCACTCTTTATTTTCCCTATACATATAAGAACCTAAGGTTTTCTTTCATCAGATTCATTCTAATCTAAGATTGCAATAATAAAATGCCTTTTCCAAAGAGGAAAGTAGTTTCCAAGGGGAATTAAAATTCAGTTTTTTCAGACACGTTCAAGCCATTTAATTGTAAAAATAAAATAAAATTCAAAATTTCAAGCAGTGAGAGCAGACCGCCTGCCTTTAATTTCCTTGACAAATTATGAATACCATGTTAAAAAAATAATTTTTTTTTTGTTTGAAGGCACCCTTATGTAGGAACTTGCTTAAGTATTCCGTGTTCGATGGAGATGTGGTAGAAGGCTAAAAGAAATATTTGATTAGTGAAGATTTTCTTACGAACTTTTGACTAAACTTTCTGATAATAACGGTCAGGTTTTCTTTGCCAGAAAACGGTGAGAACCTCTAGATTATTGGATTGGAATATCAGCAACTAGTAGACGAGATTTAAGGTTAATTGAAAATGTGGATAGGAAGTCATGAATTTTTTTCTAAACTTGCCATCATAGTATGCTCAATTTTTGTGAGTGTTGAAGTAGTTCAAGCCCCTGATAAGGTGGCGATGTATGATAATGATTTTAGAGAAAGAAAGAGATATATTAAGCTTATCAAACCCTAATTTTGGTTGATTTGCCAAAAAATTCAAAATTAGGTAACACAAACTCCTCAGTCGATAAAATTTTTTGCAAAAAATCAAAGCTATCTTTTGATTAAACCATAAGGCATAGGTAATACAATGAAGAGATAAAAAAATAAAGGAAACACATGAAAACAAACCAAAAGTCCCTCCAAGAAAATTCATGTAAAAACTACAATGGTTGTCCCCTGGTCATCTCTCTCCATTTTGAAACTAATAATATCATTCTAATTTGAAGGATTCAATTAAATCTCCGATTGCTTCTCTTGAATCCTTAACTGGATTTTGATTGATATGATTCTAAAATAGGTTCTTACATCAAACTATTCTTACAACTTATATAACTGTCAAATAAAAATAAATCATAATTAATTATCATGAAATTAAGCCTTTGTAATTGATCTATTGACATAACTACTTACATGTCCGACATCAATATGATTTTAGCTTAGGTGCTACTTGGTGGGATGAATTTAAAATGAATGTATTTTAGGGTTAATTAATATCTTATGTATTCAAGAAACTAAGTGGGTTGGAGAAAAGGCTAAGGAGATTGATAATTTAGGTTTTAAACTTTGGTATTCTGGTAAGAGTCGCACTAGAAATGGTGTAGGTGTAATTATAGATAAGAGTTTGAAAGATAATGTTGTAAATATTAATAGAGTTGGTGATAGAATTATAGCCCTTAAGATTATCATTGATACTAAGATTTTTAATATTATAAGTGTTTATGCT
>NEWO01000201.1:823369-951039 GCA_003013225.1 Phalaenopsis aphrodite
ACTTGGGCTTATTGTATTAAAAATGATCTTAATTTATTAGAACTAAATGAAAATATGACACTAAATAGGATGCAATGGAGAAAAAGGATTCATGTGGCCGACCCCACGTAGTGGGATTAAGGCTTTGTTGTTGTTGTTGTTGTTGTATTTTAGGGTTTCATGGTAAAGCAAGGTAGTCTAATTTGCTTAAATTTTTTGGATTTGGATGTAAAGCATATGCATATTGCATTTAATTTTTTTTCCTAGTTAAATTCTAAATTATGAACTCCACTAAAATTTAGAAACAACAATACCTATCAAACAAATAAGTAACATTTTGTTTATAAGTGCTTTTAACAAAATCACTGATGGACACGGGACTCTAGCAGCGCAAGAGGCGTGACTTGATGACAGCGTATCCATCATGATCATCAACTAATAAGTGTGTCAATGATAATGACAACCTTTCATCTCTAGCTATTTCTGCCAAGGAAAAATTACTAGAAATGGTACCCAATGGTGACACTAGAGGCATCAGTCATCCTGAACCAGTTGTAAGATGATGCATTACATAGAAAGGTAAATTTGATGCCATTTAATTTGTAGAAAAATTTGTGAGTTTATAATATTTGCATTGCTGCAAAATTTAACTTTGCATCAGGTTTATTGCATATTAAACACTCAAAAAACTAAAATGCATGTAACGCTTTTACTTTAAATTCAATTCTTCAAACTAAACCCCAGAATGATTTTTAAAAAATATACATAAATTTGAAGCAAGTAAATGATAAAAACGATCTCTAAACTTTCTATATGCGTCCAATTTAATCCTAGACATTTTAAGTGTTCAATGTGGTCTCTAAGCTCACGAAATTTGATTCAGCTTGGTCCTATTAAATTTGGCATTTCTTTGTACGAAAATAAGTGGAAAGGTTCTCAGAAGGGCATTGTAGGCTTTTTATGGACAACCCCATTAGTTTGAGCTGATATTAAGCAATAAGATAGACCCTACATAGTTCAAAATCCCCATATATTACTTTACCAATTTTTGTCCAAAAAAATTATGAAGTTGACAGTAACATAACTTCGTTTAGATTTAGTGAGTTGAGAAATTAGATAGAAAACTTAAAAATTTTGAAACAGAAATGAACATACATAAAAATCCTAAGGATCATTTTGATCCTTCAGACAATTTGAAGTGGTTCATAATTGTTTCACCCTTTGCTAGCAGAAACTTTCAACTGTCCCAACTTTAAGTAAAAAAAGTAATGAACTGCAATATAGAAGATCAAATCATTTCCCTATTTAAGCCTTCAAATCTTGATCTTAAGCTAAAAAGAAATTACAAAGATCCACCAGCATCACTTAAGTCATGGTTATGCTAATAGCCCTATATTAAATTGATCTCTCATGATTAGCATGTCTCGCATATAAAAACATTGACAAATAATTGTTTAAGTGCTATCTAATCATTCCAAACATCAAAATCTCATCCATTTGCACCTTCAATCTCAGTGCTTTTGTACCCAAAACAAACAAATTACCACATAAGTAGGGTTGTCAAAAAAGCTCATCGTTTGCGAACAACTCGTGTTCGACTCGTTAAATATCTCGTTTTTTATTCGTTCATTAAGCAAGTGAACAAAAACAAACAATTTTTTTAACTTAAATAATAAATGAGTCAAATACGAACATACATTTGTTCATTCGTGTTTGACTCGTTTTTGCTCGAAAAAAATAAATAATTAAATGATAATTACTTTTTACATATTATTTATATTAATGTTTATGCGTTAAAAAATGCTAATTTTTTTTAAAAAAATTATTTGAGTTGTATAATTATCAAAAAAATAAATTTAGGTGTTAGATATGTAAATAAATAGGATTTGGGTGGTACATATGCAAATCTCTAAAATAGAGGATTATATATGAAAATAAATAAGAGTTCGGTGGTTTGTATGTAAATAAATGACATCAGATTTATTGTTGTCAACGCTCAACTTTTGTGCACATAAGAATTGGATGTAATGGACCCAATATTGCATTGACACCATACTATTGCTGCAATCTTTGTCAATCAGGAAGAATGAAAATCAGACAGCTAAATTAGAAGTATTCTATAATTAGGAGCTTCCTTATTTAAATTATTTTCAATATCTTTATTCTGATTTATTTCTCTTTTAGCTTAATAATTATATTATGAATATGTATTATTAAGATGTCTAAAATAGATTATACAGAATATTTTGTACCTAAAATAGATTGTACAGATTATTATTTAATGGGATGAAAACAAAAGGAAAAGCAATCGAGTCTATTCAGAATTCAACATATTTTTTCAAAACTTTGACATGGTATCAGAACCAAAATTTTGTCTTAACTACCGGTAGTTATTAAAGGATCGTCAAAGCTCCCTTCCCGTCGACTTTCTTGCGGAAAGAGAGAAACTATTTGTTTGTCTTGATTCTCGCTCGTCCGCTCGTCATCCCATTATTTCTTCGCCTGCGTCGTCTTCGTTCTACTTCGTCGCCAGTTGCAACAGAGCCTCTCCTCAAACTCCACCTGCAGTGGCTCCCGCCTTTGACAACGCCTCATCTGTTCCAGCACCCATCACCGACTCTCTCACCCATCAGTGCCAGGTCTCCCTCACATTCTAGCAAGCGGCAGATCACAACCTCTCCCACATTTGCCAGAACCCGCTTTTCTCCCTCTCATTTATGACGCACAACCGATGATTCGCTGCACCCCTAGTTCCCGTCTCCCTACGCTCACTCTCCTCCTCGTTCGTCTCCAAAGCCCCACACAGAAATTCCCTCACTCCTCTGCTCGGTCGCTGCCCAGCACACACCCCCGTTAACGTTTTTGAACATGAATATGAATATTACTTTCAGCATTAAGTGCCGACACCAGATACAGTTATACTTCTACGATTTGATAATTCTTCTGCTGATAAACGTAGTAGATAAATCTTCAGTCCAAAATTTAGCTGGAACAAAATATTCTTTCAGTAATGTGCGCACGGTATCCAATAGATGTCGATTTTTTCGTTCAACAACTCCATTTTGCTACGGTGTATAAGGACATGAACGTCGTGAAATAATACCTTTGTTATGGAGAAATGTTTGAAACTCATGAGACATGTATTCACCGTCATTATCAGACCATAAGGTTCTTGTGTAAGCAGAGAACTGAGTTTCAACATATGCTAAAAAGATTTGAAATATAGTAAATATTTTTGCTTTGGAAGGAAAAAAATAAATCCAAGTAAATCGATTGTAATCATCAATAAACGTCACAAAATATCACTCTCGCTCTCCTCCTCCTCGTCTGTCTCCGAAGCCCCACACAGTAATTTCCTCGCTCCTCTGCTCGGCCGCTACCCAGCACACACCCCCGTTAATCTTTTTCGAACCCGAGAACTCCATAGCAGCCCTGCCCATTCTTGCCGCTCCCTGCTCCTTAAACTAAAACCCCATTCCTGTCAGCTGTCGCAAGCCTCATTCCTTCAGAAGCCTGCACACAAACATTCTGTCGAAATCTCAATCGCAGAGCAGCTCCCTCTCTCTCTTTACCAACCAGTTCAAGAAGCTCCTTCCGCTTATCGTAGGGTCGTAGCCTCGTCGTCAACCTCAACCTCCAAACACCCTCTTAGGCACTCACGACTTCGACATCTCGGCTTCAGCACTTTTGGAATGAAGATCAAGAAACAAATCGTCCTCGTCATCGCAGGAAGAATCAACTGCATTTGGATCGTATAACAGAATACAAATCTTACTAGTGGGCTATGATCAGTAGCATTTGGATCAGGACGGGGATCCTACCTGTTGGCTATAGTCGATAGCATCTGAATCGTGTAACTGAATCCTATTTGTGGGCTATGATCGGTAACATTTGAATCAAGATGCGGATACTAATTGTAGGCTATGATCGATAGCATATGGATCGTGTAACTGAATCCCATTTGTGGGCTATGATTGGTAGCATTTGGATCAGGACACGGATCCTACTTTTAGGCTATGATCGATAGCATGTGAATCGTGTAACCAGATCTTATTTGTGGGCTATGATCGGTAGTATTTGGATTGTGTAACTGGAAGCGGATCCTTTTTGTGGCTATGATTCAAATTTCTGGACGACAATGATAAATGATTTCTTGTTTTTCCTTGCTCAAATCATAGTATGGTTCAGCAGTTGTCTCTGAGGCTTCGACACTCTTGGCTTAGACACTCACGACATGAGGATTATTGGTCCCGGCAGTGTTATCAATTTCTTGGTGACAAATTGATGCTTCCTAATCAGTCAGCATCAACTTGAGGGGAAATGTCAATCAGAAAGGATGGAAATCAGACAGCTAAATTAGAAGTTTTCTATAATTAGGACTTTCCTTATTTAAATTATTTACAATATCTTTATTCTAATTTATTTCTCTTTTAGCTTAATATTTAGATTAAGAATATATATTATTAGGTTGTCTAAAATAGATTATACAGAATATTTTGTACTTAAAATAAATTGTAAGATTATTATTTAATGGCAAGGGGAAAAGGCATAGAGCCTATTCAGAATTCAACATATTTTTCTCAAAACTTTGACAATCTTTAGATAATTGTGGTTTTGCCCGGCCTGCACTTGCTGATGTTGTATTTAGTCACACATCGCTTGCAAACTGAAGAATTCCAACTAGTAATCCTATATAAATGCTAAAGCAAAAAGGAAAATTTGAAAGTTTTTTTTCAGGTGAATACGTGACGGGGATGGGATAATTTATTTCTTGTTTTTATGAAAATATCCAAAAGTAAAAATTTTATTTCGAGCAAGCTCATTTCAAATAATGTTAAGCCAAATCGAGCAAATTTGAGTTTGTATTAAATAAAATATACAACCTATGGAGCTCAAAATCGAGCAGAACACAAGCTAATTCGAACAAATTCGAATTTGAATAAAGTCGAACATGAACATGGCGATTAACAAGCCATTCAACACAACCTCATTTCAAACAAAGAAATTTTCAAACGAGCCGATCACGAACAAGTTCTATGCTCACTCAAATTTGGCTCGTTTACACCCCCACACATAGGGATACATCTATTGATGTTAACGAAACAACAATAACTTCTCACAAGTAAAGAAAAATACTTAGAAAATTAAATCTCAATGGTGTAGTTATAATTAATAGTTTAGAAAACAAAAAATTTGATAGAAATAAAAAAAAAATTTCTATATTTGTCGGTCAATTTTTCAATTTGATTTTGAAAATACGATTTTCGAAAATTTAATTTAATATAAGGTATATTGTTTAAATTATGAAAGTAGTGTTTTAAATTTTTAGAAAATGAGACCGAATGAATCTCATTAATCTAATAGTTTGCATAATTGTGTCCGGTATCTTGAATACTACACATTCTAAGAGATAAGTGTAGACCCCGACGATAGACCAAATCCTGTAAAGTAAAAGATTTGTGACTTTCGTTTGGTTTGCGAACCTTTTATGTGTGACCGACAAGTCCCCCCTATTTAATACAAAAATTAAATATATTTTATTTTACCTGTGTTCCAAGTTCCCTATTGAGGCAAGCCTCTATAGTTAATTACATCTCAAATGACAGGAGTCACTTGAAAAAACTCTCGATAATGATCAGTGATACTAATTTTCAATATTCAAAGTTTAGTTTTTCACGGTAGGACGTGGAAAAACAAATGAGAGTGACCCAAGTAGGAACAATTCTTTCATGAGTCCAAAGAAAGTAAAAGGTAGGGGACATCACAGATCCTGAGGAGAAACCTCATTGACTTCTCAAACTATCCCAAAGTGTAGTTGTATTTTAAAAAAGATGTTATTTGAGTGTTCAATCCTATCAATTTTATTGCTCGAGACTTACATTTGTATAATAACTGGTTAAACAAATAGCCCACAGAGATAAGAGGTTTTACGTCGTTTTGGACGACAACCTCGGAACTTAAGACGAGTTAGGACTTATACTGCTCAGTATGACTGTGCAGGAGCCTAAAAGAGGGTGAGAATTTACATCGCGTTAAGCGAGCTACCTCAAAATCCTATAAGTTGTTTAGACTATGAAAGTTTAGCTAGTATAGGCTTGTTTTGTTGTAGTAGGATGACAACCACCTCCACTTGTAGACCGCTCCAAGCTCATTGTCACGCTGCCCACGAAGTTACTCCAAGTTCCTCATCGAAGTAGCAGTCCTAAAGTTTAAGGTTCAAAAGGTTGTACCATGTGTGTTTTAAGTTTTTTTTTTTGTTTGTTATCATTATTGGGGATTAAAGTTGATTAGAGCGACACCAGTTAGGATCTCATAGTTCTCTCGTTCTGGTACCACTATTTTCTTTTAAACTTACTTAGTTCAAACAAATTGTGAAACTCATTTAGACCGAGGAGATCTCGTTAGCAACCGTGGGTTACCTCGTTCAAGGAACTCCCATAAATTCAAAAGCACGTGTTATGTTTTTGTTTTTGTTTTTGTTTTTTATTGTGTTTGTTTTGAAAATATTGTTTAATTTTTTAAAATTATTTTGTTTTAAAAATAAAATTATAATCAGCACCTGCATAATATGTTAGAACAAGACTAAATTACAATGATAAAACAACAACAAATAAAATGTACATGTGTACGAGATCTGTTGTTATCCCTGTTGCATGTTTAGCTCACAAATTATAATATAATTTGCAAAGAATTTAAATAAATTACAAAGAAAAGAAGAAAATTTTAAGCAGCAGAACAAGTCGTAACAACAGCTAGGAACTTCAAACAGGTGATCCTAAGGTTTCCTACAACTCCAGACTGCAAATAGCGAGCTAGTACGGTGATCCTACGAGCTCCTACGGCTTTGAGCAACAACTAGCAACTGTGTACGGTGATCCTACGACTCCGGACAGCAGTTAGGAACTTCGAGTAGCACTTGTATGCTTCCTACGAACCCAAACAACAATGGATAACACCTATGTGGCTTCCTATGAACTCAAACCATAATGGACAACACCTCGTGGCTTCCTAAGAACCCAAACCATAGTGGACAACACCTATGTGGTTTCCTACGAACCCAAACGATAGTGGACAACACCTATGTGGCTTCCTACGAACCCAAACCATAGCGGACAACACTTGGGTGGCTTCATACGAACCCAAACCATAATGGACAACACCTATGTGGCTTCCTACGAACCCAAACGATAGTTGACAGCACCTATGTGGTTTCCTATGAACCCAAACGATAGTGGACAACACCTATGTGGCTTCCTACGAACCCAAATCATAGTGGACAACACTTGAGTGGCTTCCTACGACCCAAACTATAATGGACAACACCTATGTGACCTCCTACGAACCAAAACGATAGTTGACAACACCTATGGGGCTTCCTATGAACCCAAACCATAATAGACATCACCTATGTGGAGTGGACAACACCTATGTGGCTTCCTACGAACTCAAACCATAGTGGACAACACCTATGTAGACAAACCCAAACCATAGTGGACATCATCTATGTGGCTTCCTGCTCCCAAAAGATAGTGAACAGCACTTGGGTTGCTTCCTACGAACCCAAACCATAGTGGACAACACCTATGTGGCTTCCTACGAACCCAAACCATAGTGGACAGCACTTGGTGGCTTCCTACGAACTCAAACCATAGTGGACAGCACCTATGTGACTTCCTAAGAACCCAAACGATAGTGAACAGCACCTATGTGTTTTCCTACGAACTCAAACCATAGTGGACAACACTTGGATGGCTTCCTACGAACCCAAATCATAGTGGATACCACCTATGTGTCTTCCTACGAACTCAAACCATAGTGGACAACACTTGGGTGGTTTCCTACGACACCAAACAGCGGCTAGGAGCTTCGGTAGTGGTCCTACAGCTTCCTACGACCCAAGACAGATGCATTTAAAGGCTCCAAAATCAGTGTATAAGGGTTCCAAGATCAGCCCACAAAAGCACCACAAAACTGTACATAAATTGTCCCAAATCGTCCAACAAAAGTACCCCAAAACAGTGCCAAAATGTTGCCCAAGCCTCTCCAAAATCAGCCCACAAAACAACACAAAACAGCCCTTAAATTTGCCTCAAAACAGTGTGCAAACCTCTCCAAATCAGTCAACAAACGCACCCCAAACCAGTGCCCAAACAGTGTGTAGTCAGCCCAATAAAAAGGTATTTAAAGGCCTTAAACAAAACAGTGGAAAGTGCAGCCCTTAAATACTTCTCCAAATAGTATATGTATTGAGCTAAGATCGTGAAGGTGCCGACAAGCTTTAAGGCTTCCTATGGGTTGTCTAGCAGTAGGATCTATGAAGGTAGGCTCATCAAAACAATGATCCATAATGCTCAAAATCAACTCTTATGGCTCGTCTAAAATCAGTGTACTTGAGAGCTCTAAAACACCCTATGCAGCCCCAAAACCATGGTCGAACAGGCCATCCAACAGTCCTAAAGCTACGCTCAAAACAACCATAAAATGGTCCCAAAATCATACTTTTAAAATCTCCAAGACTGTAACCGAATAAGCCATGAAAATCATCCAAAAATGCTATATAAATAATGCCCCCAAATCCCTCACCAAAACTATGTAAAAGTGCAACTAGGGCAGCATAGGAAATACTTAAGAGCAAGACTCTCTCCAATAAATATAGCAAGTGAAGTTTGACTTCCTCCAGGCAGGATAAAAGAAATAAATTATAGCTATGACCCTAAACCTTAGCACATGAGTTTCCAAAACACATTAACAAATTATGGCCAAATGAAAATATAACAGAGGTTTGAATAACAAATCCATAAGAAAACTGTCATAAGCAAATCTTTACACCATTTGTATTTTTAAAACTCTTATCCTATCAAATTCTGGAAGTTTAGCGATTAATATTAGATGCAAAAGTTGAACAGTGGATAAAAGGCACACTATAAAAATAAGTATTATCATGCAACATGTTCTTTGCATACCACAAACAATCACTTATATCATTTTTTGTTCACCAACAAACTCAACCTCATAGCAGTGCAAAAGGAAGATGCCAACAAATGAGCTCCAGGGGCATACAAGTTTCAGATCATCATTTAGTTAGCAATGATAAGAAAAAAAATTCCATAGTCAGCTCAAAGCTTCTGAACGAGAAGAAATTCGAGTAGGGAACCTTACCTGGGAAGACGATGATCTCGGGCTTTGAGAAGAGGGGAAACGGGAGCCTTCAGTGGAGGAAAGGAGGGAAGGCGAGGCTTCTGTCTAGAGGAACAGAGCAAGTGAACAGGGTGGCTCGGTTCGCAGCGTCGATTCGCTGAGGAGGAGCGGGCGAGCGGAGGAATGGGATCGAGGGAGAGCGGCCTTTGGTTCAGGGAGGAGCAACAACTTCGGTTCGCAAAGACGAGTCGTAGAGGCGCGAACGATTTTGTTTGCGCAAGAGGAGCTGAAGTTCTGGTTGCGCGAGGAAAAGAAGTAGGCGAGGCCTTGGTTCGCAGAGGAGAGCAGGCGAGCGAGGGTTTCTGTGCAGGGAGGCGAGCAAGTGCGGGGTTAGTCACGAGGAGGAGAGGATTATGGTTGGAAGGTGAGGCGAGGAAAAGGCGAGGGCTTCAGCTCTGAGATAAGAGGGAGTCTGGTCGAGCAAAGGAGGTGAGCATGAGGGCAGACGGGAAGATGAATGGCTTCGGTGTCGAGAGAAATGGGATGTCGCAGTTAACAGAGGAGCGGGCGTCGAATGTTGCTAGGCAGCAAGCGGGAGAGCAGAGGATAATAAAAACAGGAGCGGGATCGAGCCGTTGAGATATAGACGCGATTAAAGGCATTAGGCGCCAAATTAAACACCTTCCATGCGGGGAATCCTCATCAGGCAAATATTAAATTTCAATTTAATCCAATTAATGTGAGATTAAATGGCCAGCTTGAAATTTAAATTTTGAATTTTGAAAATATAATTGCTGGGGTGATTAGTCCATGTTTAGCCCGAGCCCAGCCTGAATCGAACCTGGGTTGAGCGCGAGCTCGCACACCGCTAATTAAAAAAACATGCATTGATATTCGTGTTAATCGCCCGCGCGCAAAATCATAGCAATATAGATGTCCTTCCTGACTAAAGTCGACGTCTCTGACCCATCTGTGTGGTCTGTTTAGTCATCTGGGGTTGTCCGGACAAGTTCTACGACAGACAAGTCAATTCAATTCAAAATCGTGTGGGGTGCAATGCGTGCGCAAAATGCGGCGTTATCGAACATTTGGGTAGCAAGAGGTTCCCTAGGGGCCGCTCCAATTAATGTAGGAACTCGGCTCGAGTTTCATGTGTGGATTCTAATCAACTCAACGGAATGCCGAAGATTCGAGACCGCCCATGCGAGGCTCGAAGGAGTGAAGAGGTGGCTCGAATTTTCTAAATGATGTGGGTCCGATACTAGTCATCTAAGAGGGTCAAACAAAGAAAACCTAAGGCTAGACCCTAAGCTTTAAGGAGAGAAGTAAAGACCTCACCCAAAATGAGGTCAATAATATTGAGATAAACTGTCAAAAAAAGTGAGTTTGCTTTCAAGGATAAATTTTATTGAGATGATTTGGAGAGTTCTAGAAAAGAAAAGTGTCGATATTACTTATATTCAAGTCATTAAAGATATGTATACTAGAGTTATTACATGTGATTGAACACAATAAGGATTGACCAAATATTTTCCTATTTTAGTTGGATTGCATCTGGTATCAGCTTTAAGCCCATATCTTTTTGCTTTAGTTATAGATGTTCTTACAGCACATTTATAGTAAAATGTACCTTGGTGTATGCTTCTTGTTGATAAAATTAGAAAGAGTTTAAGAAAAAAATGAATTATGGAGGTCAACTTTAGAGTCTAAAGGCATTCACTTGAGTAGATCTAAAATTGAATATAATTTTAGTAGTAGCAGATCTGATGGAGGAGTTGTAATAATGGGTGATAAGGTCTTTAAAAAGAGTGAGTATTTTAAATATTCAGGTCTATTGTTCAAAGTGATAGTGATATAGATGGGGATGTTATCAGTAGAAGTTAACTTGGATGGTTAAAATGGAGGAATGCATCGGAGCTACTGTGTGCTCGAAAAGTATCACTTACATTTAAAGGAAAATTTTATAAGATGGTGGTGAGTTTTTCAATGCTTTATGATGCAGCATGTTGACATGTAAAAGAAAAGCATAAAATTAATGTAAGTGTTGCTGAGAAGAGAGCTCAAATGGATGTGTGGCTTTATACTTAGAGACAATGCAAAACAAGGGTTGAAGTAGCTCCAGTGGCATAAAAGATTAGAGAGAGTCGTCTTAAATGGTTTGTTCACATTAAACTTAAACAATTTCATGACTCAATTAAGAGTATAAATATTTTAGAATTGACTTATGTTAAGAAAAGTAAAAAAAAAACTTGGGCATCTTGTATAAAAAAATATTCTTAATTTATTAGATAAGCTTGGGCATGTTGTACAGAAAATATTCTTAATGAAAATATGACATTCAATAGGACACAATGGAAAAAAATGATCCATGCTGGGGACCCCACTTAGTGGGATAAAGGCATGTTGTTGTTCTTGTTGTTGTTGTTATTGTAGAGATCATGAATTCACATATGCAGAACATGTCCACTGTGTCCATAAGCTTGAAGACCAACATTGATATGGGCTTCAGATTAAAATTTAGAACGGCTGATGGACACCGAAAGAATAAAGCTAATTACCAACAGGATCCATTGAAACCTTTGCCTCATTCATAAAGGACTTCGCAGTAGCTTGCAAATTCCGCTTTAAGAGATAGTTATGGATATAAATGTCAAGCCTGCAGGGAAAATAGCTGAACAGTAAACCATAGAATTCAAATGAAGGAAGCTATTTCTGATTGGGAAGTTAAGAAGATTAAAGAACTATCCAAAACTTACATCTTCTCAGCTTCCCAATTACTCTGTCCCATCCTTCACATCAGTTTACTTCTTCAGAAACAGGAGCCTTAAACCTGCCACACAAAGAATCAAATCAATTTTAATCAAAACACAAGAGCATCCCATCCTCCAAACAATATCACCCCAAGCTTTGTTAAAATTAGCATTGGAAAACAGTAGAACCAGCAATGCCAAAAAAACCAAAAAATGGACAGTGAGCTTGTAGTACAAAAAGAGCATCTCGAAGGCAATATTAATATCAAAAGAAGCCAATGAACTCAGAACCCCAGATGGCAGCGGGCAAATTTTTAATTTTTTAAGAAACGAAATGCCAAAGGTAATATTTTCTTATCTTGGTTATGCATGACTACGAAGAAATTGGAAGAGATAAAAACAGCCCTGCTCTTGCTTTGAATCTCAGGTACATAGACACAAGATTTTTGGGACCAAGATCTAGAAGTATAAAGATCAAAACATTGAGCACTCTGAAAAGAAAATTCTTTGGTGGATAAATCATCTTATAAAAAATAAACTACAAACAACAACAACAAAACATTTATCCCACTAAGTGGGGTCGGCTACATGAATTCTTTTTCTCCATTGCGTCCTATTTAGTGTCATATTTTTATTTAATTCTAATAAATTAAGAACATTTTTTATACAATAAACCCAAGTCTACCTTTGTCTTTCTTAACATAAGTCAAATCTAAAGCACCTACTCTCTTAATCGGATCATCAAATGGTCGAAGTTTAATGTGACCAAACCATCTAAGACGACTTTCTCTAATTTTTTTCCGTCACTGGAGCTACAAAAACACTACCACGGATACATTCATTTCCCATTTTGTCTCTAAGCGTAAAGTCACTCATCCACCTAATTATTATCATCTCGGCAACACTTAACTTAGTTCTATGCTTCTCCTTTAAAGGCCAACATTCAGCGCCATAGAGCATTGCAGGTCTCACCACCATCTTATAAAATTTTCCTTTCAGTCTAAGCGGCACTTTTCTATCACACAATAGGTCTGAAGCATTCCTCCACTTCAACCAATCAACTTTAATTCTACTAATAACATCCCCATCTATATCACCATCACTTTGAACAATAGACCCGAGATATCTAAAGTGTTCACACCTTCTAATAATTTGATCACCCAAAATAACATTTCTATCACCAGAACTACTACTACTAAAATTACATTCTATGTATTCAGTTTTAGTTCTCCTCAAACGAAGGCATTTAGACTCCAATTTAGACCTCCATAATTCAAGTTTTTCCTGAGCTTTTTCTTTCATCTTATCCACGAGAAGGATATCATTAGCAAGCAGCATACACCAAGGTACATCCTCCAATATGTGTCCAGTAAGACCATCCTTAACTAAAGCAAAAAGATATGGGTTTAAAGTCAATCCCTGATGTAATCCAACAGAATTAGAAAAATATTTGATCAATCCTCTTTTGTTCAAACACAAGTAACAACTCTAGTATACATATCTTTAATGACTTGAATATAAGTCATGTCAAGACCTTTCTTCTTAAGAACTCTCCAAAGGATATCTCTTGGAACCTTATCATAATTTTTTTCTAAATCAATAAAAATCATATGCAAATCCTCCTTATTATCTCTGAACTTCTCCATCAAACCTCTTAACAAATGTATAGCTTCCATAGTAGACCTGCCCGACATAAATCCAAATTGATTATGAGAAATCTTTGTAATGTGTCTTAACTTATGTTCGATTACCCTCTCCCATAATTTGAAAGTATGACACATCAACTTAATTCCTCTATAATTTGCACACTCTTGTGCATCCCCTTGATTCTTAAAAATGGGATCAAAATACTCTTCCTCCACTCCTCAGGAATCTTTTTACTTTTTAAAATAAAGAGTTTAGTAAGCCAAGAAACTCCCAAATCTCCTAAATAATTCCACAGTTCAATTGAGATATCATCAAGTCCTACAAACTTTCCACACTTGGTATTCTTTAAAGCCTCATCAACTTCATTTTTACTAATGTGACGGTAAAAATGAAACATTTTATCATTATTAACAATATTAACATCATTAAGGTCGATCGTATTATCAAAAACTTTATTAAAAAGTTTATTAAAATAAGTAGCCCACCTATGTTGAATATATTTTTCTAAGAAAAAACACATTTTGATTTTCATCATTAATACACTTTAGTTGGGTTAAATCTTTACTTTTCTTTTCTCTTTGTTTAGGTAGTTTATAAATATATTTTTCACCCTCCTTAGTATCCAACCTATTATAAAGATCAATAAAAACAGAATTTTTAGCATCGCGTATTGTTCTCTTAGACTTCCTACGGATCATTCGATATTTTTCCCAATCTTCTAATATTTTACGTTTAAACCAATTTTTATAACATAATTTCTTATATTTTATCTTTTCTTGCACATTATTATTCCACCACTAACTATTTTTATTTATAATTTTTTTTTTCTTTTGATTCTCCAAAATACATCTTTTGTCACTTGTTTAATAATGTTTGTTACTTTATCCCACATAGAATTTACTTCTTCGTGAACATCCCAAATTTTAAAATTTTTATTTTTACTCATAAAAATAATTTTATGTGTCTCTTAGAGACACCCATCTAATTCTACAATGATGATTCCTAGTATTTTTTTATTTTACAACTCTTCATCTTAAAATCTAGAACTAATAATCGATTTTGAGTACTTAAATCCTCACTTGGATTGACCTTACAATCTTTACATTATCTACGATCTCTTTTTCTCATAAGAAAATAAACAATTTGTGTTTTAATAGATCCATTCTTATAAGTAATAATAAGTACATATCTTCTCTTGAATAAAATATTAGTAATAACAACATCATAAGCTAAAGCAAAATCTAATATGACTCTACCTTCTTTATTAATCACTCTAAAACCATAGCCATCATGAATATTTTAAAAATCTTTTGTCACTCTACCGACATGTTCATTTAAATCTCCTCCAACAAAAATTTTTTCTTCACGAGGTATCATTTGTACTATGCCTCATAAGTCATTCCAGAATTTATCTTTAGAACCTATATCTAAACCTACTTAAAGAGCAAAAACACTTATAATATAAAAAAATAAATTGTAAGAAAGAATTTGAACGGTGCATTCGAAATGAACTGATTGTTCTGTGGGTATGGTAAGATGGCTTCTTATGGATTGGTTGCATAAGAAATTAAATTTACTGGTTTTGAGCCCAAATGGATGCCCACAAAGTAGCGTGAGGGATGGCATGTAAGAGAAACACTCCTCTCTAATCGGCTTAAGGTCAGCTGTTAATTTGTTCACCAGTGAAACTGGTTTTCCATGATGTAGAAAGTGGATCTTGCTTCAAATGAATAGTCAAACAAGAAATTTTCCAACGAAATTTCTTTTTTCAGATTTAATAATAATATAGATGTGTGGTAGCGAGATAAGAAACATGGAGAATGGTAATATTAAAGAGAAAAGGTGCTAGCAGTCCCAATCAGAACAGGTACTGCAGTACAAAACTGGCTGACCCGGTCATATTAAATGTAGCGGAATATCAAAACAAGTAACTAGAATTGATGTTTGAGTAATTGAAAAGAATATGAGTAGGCTAAGTGTAATATGACCAGAGGATCAACCGAACTAGAGTTAGCAGATAATGTCACATCATGTTTTTAGCATGTATCCAGCAAGAATTGTAATTATTCTGCTACATTCACAAGCAAGAAAATGTTTGATGTTGAGTTTTTGATAGAATCAAACTTGTATTGTGCTATGCGTTCTAATTAGATCAGAACCTACAGTGAACAATTCATACATGCCAAGGAATTGAAGAACATAGACTCAAATGGCTTCAGCGGAAGGAAAACAAAATTCATGACAAGAACTATGAAAGAGGCAAACAGAGCTAAAAAAAATAATAGAAGCAACGCAAGTGATTAACTGGAAATGCAATCAAACAGAAATTGTCGTACTAATAAAAAAAATCATGGAGCCAACTGAAAAGGCCAAATAGAAATTAAGAAAAAGTTTCTTGCACAGTGAAAGATGTGCGAAAACCGGAAAGTCATTGAGGGCAAAAGAATAAGAAATTCATGGCTATCTTTAAAAGCATCACTAGAATCAAAAACTCCAGTAAAAAACTTAGTTCCTCAAACGCATTGCTAGGATCCTAGACTCACTTGATTATAAAACCAAGAAACTAAAACTCATCGTTGGATAACACACTCTAGCAAGTTGAAGGGAAAATAGTACACTGACAATAAATGAATCATTGAACCAGGCAGAAGAAGATCAAGCTTAAACCTAAAAAATCAAACTAATGTTGGCATACTATGATAAAAAGCCCCACACAACAGAAAGAAACTAAGTCATATACATGATCTTCAAATGAGTTAACCAGTTCCAAACTTGAGATTTTACATACAGAAACAATTATTCCAACATAAACTGAAGGCCACTATGATCAATTTTTTGGCAACTAAAATTGTCATAACACACTCTAGCAAGTTGAAGGGAAAATAGTACAGTGACAATAAATGAATCATTGAACCAGGCAGAAGAAGAACAAGCTTAAACCTAACAAATCAAACTAATGTTGGCATACTACGATGAAAAGCCCACACAACAGAACGAAACTAAGTCATATACATGATCTTCAAATGAGTTAACCAGTTCCAAACTTAAGATTTTGCATACAGAAACAATTATTCCAACATAAACTGACGGCCACTATGATCAATTTTTGGCAACTAAAATTGTCAGCATATAAGCAATCTTTCTACCAATATAGAAGAACTACTAATTATTATAATCAATAATTGCAAAAGTAATACAAAGCCAACATTAAAGAAATGATCAGTCTCAAAAAAACTGTCTCACAGAACATGCAATATAAACCTCACATTTGTATAATTCTAAATCCTAAATAATTGAATTTATAAAACAACAACAATAACAAAAAGCCTTTATCCCACTAAGTGGCATCGGCCACATGAATGATGTTACTCCATTGTGTACTATTAAGTGTCATATTTTTATTTAATTCTAATAAATTAAGATCATTTTTATACAACAAGCCTTCAATTCTAATTGACTTAAAAAAACATCCTAGCTAAAAACAATAACATATAACATGACAGAAGCTCGTCTAAATCAGCAATACCAAATCATAAATATGACATGCAAAGGTAGAATAATACACATTGGGAACAAATTAGAAAAAGAAAAAAACATTTATATGTATGAAATGAAACAGTTAATGTAAAAAAAATGAATAACATGCATATATAGCCTTAGTGGGAGAATGCAATAAACTTCAATAACGATCCATCAATAACAACGTGGACAAAAAAGCCAATATAATCTTTCTCAATCTATGTAAATCAAATACACAAGAGGCGTCAACATTAACTTCATGTTTAGTCCAGATAAACTGATATACGAGATGCATCAGCATAATATTATGATCAGTTTTCTTAAATTAATATAAAAATAATAATGGGCTTTCCCCAGTAAAAGTTGACAATAGGGAATTTGTCCTCTCTCATAAACTTGTCATTTATTGTATGAACCCGTAGAATCAAAGGGGAATGAGTTAATAATAAAGATATTGATCCCTCCTATAAATTCGTTAAGTATAATATAATACTGTCATCACCAGTAGTAAATCCATTAGGTCCGATGGGGATCTATTGCTCCAAGCAGTTGGGACATGTTGGACTCCTTACGAGTTAACCAAAATAACAAGATCTGTGATGCAAATATTGGTCATGCAAATTGCAAGGAATCAAATGCACTGTAGCATAATAATATTTCAATCACATTGTGTTCATCAAAAATACTAAATAACAGATGCTCTCCAAGAGCATGATATGATGTGATGCAGTACAAAAAGCTAAATTTCATAGACCACATAAAGAACATGCATCAAAGGTGTGATCATCAAAAGCATACAATCATGCCTCAAATAATCAAGGTCGATGATAAAGAGCAATCACTCAAGACCTTCAACCTGATAGAAGGGTGAAGCTAGCTTCTATTAGATTAAAAAAAAAAGAGTGTTTCCCCACAGTGGGTGAACTTAGCACTTGTGCCAGCATTATGGAAAAGCAATATCACGATATGGTCTAGGACGAAGAATGAGATGCAGTGCAAGCACCTTTTAAGGCATTACAAACAAGTAGAGGTGCGCATTTCGTAGGTTTGGATGAAAATTTTGTGAATCCAATTGATTTTGGATGTCCAAATATTTGGACCAAACTGACCAAATAAATGCGGAATCAAACTAAATCGAACAACATTTGGCTCGGTTATTTCGATTTGGTTTTAGTTAAACTGATATTAGATATATTTAGAAATTATTTGTGCAATTTATATTAATTGCACAAATTTTTATTATATAATTGATAAGCAATGAATAAAATTAAAAATATGAAATTAGAAAAGCAATTGGCTACTTCATAGATGTTCGAATGGAAAAAAAAAATTGAACCAAAAATGTGCATTGAGAATTGGATATTAATTTATTACAATTTAATCAATTTTTTTAGCTTCATCCAAAATTGTGATTCGCAAGTTGATCAAAAACCAAATATTTCACTAATCAAAGCCAATATTCGAACCGTTAATTATAAAATCTAACCAAATCGTCTAAAAAATTTTAGTCTGGTTGGGTTTTTCATTTATAACTAAATAATGCACCCCCTACATATAAGCGTGTTTTTGAGACTTCGCAACTTACATAAGCAGTAGTTATCAATAGAAGAGTACGCCCATGAAGTTTGAATAGTTTATATTAAAGTGTGTGTTAGCTAAACCAAAGAATAACACTATAGCATGGTATCTTAAAGGACTGAGAAAATCTATCGACAATGTTATACAATTAAAACCCTATTGGAATTTACAAAAAGTCCAGACTTTAACCCTGAAGATGAAGAAGTAACACAATACTATTAGATCCACTTCACCTTGAAATAGGGTTCAATCCTAGTTGGGTCGTAAGGGTGCAACAATCTGAGTTCCAAGGCATGTCCCTCGTGAGGAGAAGCTAGCAAATGAGAAAAAAATGACTAATCAGGCAAGCACCGCAAGAATTCCCAGCTAGAAAGTGTTTTAAGTGTCATTGATATATGCACATTGAATTTTCTTTTACAGAGCATGGTGCGAAGAAAAAAGTGAAAAGTGGAGACTCTAAAGATGAGGCAAATGGAGAGGAGTAGGGTTGTCAATTTGGCTCGTTGTTCGTGAACAGCTAGTGTTCGGCTCGTTCGTTAAGCCTAACGAGCCGAACACGAACAAAGTTTTAAGCTCGAAACGTAAACGAGCCAAACACGAACAACAGTTTGTTCGCTCGTATTCGGCTCGAAATGGCTCAAAAAAATTATATATATTTTTTTTTATATAATAATATATTACATATATTATTAATATAATAATATATTATATATATTTATGTCTAAGTTTAAATCATACCTCATGTGACAATGTGGTTAGTGTCTTCTTTTGTATATATTTGATCCAGGTTCGAATCCCACACTTTACATCTATTTTTCTCAATTTTAGTTTAACAAGCTAATTTCGAGCCGAGCATGAACTCGAATATTTAAATCGAGTCGAACACGAACACACTGTTCACGAGCTGATTTCGAACACGAGCTATTTCGAACGAGCCGAACACGAGCCAAGCCTGAGCTCGCTCAAGCTCAGCTCGTTTACAGACCTAGAGAGGAGTATCAAAGCCTCACAGATGAGAGTGAGATGTTTGTGGTTCGATAAGTTGGCATAGCAACTTCCATACTCGTTGCATGAGAAAACAGAATGCGTGCAACCTCATTATAGACAAAAGTGGTTATGAGAATGTGATCTCTACAAAGATGATGGGCAACTTGTGCCCCATTACACAACAAAATTCTCAGTTATATTTCATAATTTAATTGAAGAAGGTAAATGAGATCACTGTTGATAAGAAATATCCCGTATAGTTTTTATAGAAGACAAACTACAAGATTAGGTGTGGTGTGACATAATGCTTATGCAAGCATGTTACATTCTTTTGGTTCAATTGTGACAGTATGATATAGACATACTTCATGATTGCAAAAAATTAACAAACTCATCTATCGATGATAGAAATCGTATTGTACTTTTTAATTTGAAAGAGTTAGTAGTGATGATTACTTAGAGAAATATGAGAGATATAATACCTTGTGCTACATTTCTATGAGCTATGAGAGAAAATGTTGGTGGAATTGAGTTTGGTGATGTTAAAGGTCAGCTAAGAAAGGACCAAGACCTGAGGCAGTGCAATCTTTACTAGTTGAGTTTTAGGGTGTTCTAACAAACAACATGAAACCCAAATCACCCATATGGGAGTTTTAATATTTATCTAAATCGCATTTTAGGATCAATGCTCCCTAACAAACAAGCCTACCAAATGTGACCAACAAAATATGAGAAGTTGTAGAAGCAGATTGAGAATCTGATGACCCAGGAGTTAGTTCATGAGTGGTGATCCATGTGCAATACCAACATTGATTTTGCCCAAAAAGGATGGATCATGGTGGATGAGCATTGATAGCATGGCGGTGAACAAAATCATTATCAAGTATGAGATTGGAAGACTTATTGGATCACTTGCACAGAGTTAGCATCTTTTCCAAGATATATATGTGCAATGCATAGCAATAGATTCAGATGAACCTAAAAATAAGTGAAAATTTTCCTTCAAGGCGTGAGATGGATTATATGAGTATACAGTCATGTCTTTTAGCCCGTCCAATGCATCAAGCACATCTATGAGATAGATGAATCAGATTTTTTGAGACTATATAAGAAAATTCATTATTGTGTACTTTGAAAACATTTTTGTGCACAATCGTTCAGACGATGAGCACTTTCAGCACTTATGACAATTTTTTATAGTTCTTTGACCAAACCAATTGTATAACCATCCAAAAAAGTGTCACTTCATGACCATAAAAATTTATTTTCTTGGATATGTCATTTCAACGACTAACATTGAGATGAATCCAACAAAGATTGAGTCACTATTAACTGACCCACTCTATAGTCATTCACTTGTGCATGCCAATTGAATGGGCTAACTTATTTTTACAAAATGTTTATTAAAAGTTTTAGCCCAATAGTAGTGCACTTGTCAGAGCTCCTCAAGTTTGACCAATTCACTTGGATAGAAGAAGTGCAAGCTATCTTTGAAGCTTTGAAGAAACATGTTACTAAGGCCCCAATCCTAGTTTTTTCTAGATATTAATCAAGTTTTTTAGGATGAGTATAATGCTTCTAATATGAGAATTAAAGTAATCTAAGTCAAGGTGGACACCCTATTGCCTTCTTCAATCAGAAGTTGAGAGAGTATAAAAGAAAGCATTCAACTTACAACAAGGAGTTTTATGTCATTATCAGAGTCCTCAATCACCAAAGTCACTATTTATTGATGAGTGAGTTCATTCTTTACACTGATCATGAAACTTTGAGATTCCTAAATGATAAAAGCAAGCTTTAGGGTAGACATGCCTCTTGGGTGGAATTTCTTTTTGTATTCTATTTTGTGCTTAAGCACAAAATTGAGAGTCGGAACAAGTTAGATATCACACTAAGTTACTGTGACCTTTTAGTCACAACGATGCAATCATAGGTAGTGAGATTTTATGTATTGAAGGATGTCTATGCCAATGACCATGGTTTTTCAGGAAATTTTAGTTTTTTGTTAAAATAGAGCATATGAGTAGTTCTAATAATAAAAAAGCTACTTGTTCGATTAGAAAAGACCATGTATTCTGAAGAATTCGCCCAAAGAGAGCATTTTACAACAAGGTCACAATGGAGAGCTGACAAGATATTTGGGCATAGATATGACTCTCTCCTTAAGTAAAAAGAATTTTTATTAGCCTAGACTAGTAGGAGTCATGGAAAGGCATATTAGACAGATAAGGATTGTCATTAAGTAAAGACCTAAGTGCATAATACAGATCCATATACTCCACTTCTCATTCCAAAGTCACCTTAGGTGAATATGATCATGGACCTTATTGTGAGTATCATACAGACCCAATAAAAAAAGAATTTAATTATGATAGTGGTAGATTGTCTCTCCAAGACAACGCATTCCATGCATTTCCATAAGATGATTGATGTTTCACATATCATAGACTTATATTTCAGAGAGATTGTTCATCTTCATGATGTGCCAAGGATTTACTTTAGACAGAGATGTAAAATTTTTGTTACTTTTAGAAAACCCTGTGAGGTAAGCAAGGTACAAAGTTTTAGTTCAGTTCAACAACGAACCCTCAGATTGAAGAATAGATGTAAGTGGGGAGTCATGGTTTAGGAAATCTCTTCACATGATTTGTGGGAAAAAATACTATACAATGTGATTTGATTCTTCCTCATATCAAGTTTCGTTGCAATAGATCCACTAGTCAATCTATAGGTCACAACGCTTTTAAGATAGTTTATGGAGAAATCCCCTCACATCATTGAAGTTTGGCCCTACACTCTCAGCGATTGAAAGTAAAGAAAATTCAAGCATTGCATGAACAAGTAAAATGAGAGATTGTTAAGCAAAAAAGCTAAGTATTCGAAACTAGCAAACAAATCCAAAAAACTTAGGTCTTTAAGAAATGTGACTTAGTGTGGATAGGATTAAAGAAAAATTTTCTTGTAGGTTCTTTTTAGAAACCCAAAACTAGGTTAAAGGATCATTCAGAGCTAGTAAATCAATGAAAGTGCTTATAAGATTGATCTACTTGGCAATTATAATATAATAGTTTCCTTAAAAAATGCCAACCAATTATCATACTATGAGGAGTCAAATATTTCTAGCAAGGAAGACGACGCCTCCCTACCCTGAGAGATTGGCGCAGGCGTCCACTTCATAGTAAGAAGGGAGTGGAACTCCTGTCCAGACCTATCCAGATCCATTCTTTCTTTGTCGGTTCAAGGAATTAACAAGCGCATTATGGAGCCTATTTGCTCCTTTACAGGTTATTCTTAAGGTATTTTGTCACTTCATATAAATTTGTTGTTAAACCTAGTTTGGACACTTTTGATTTTGGTTTATGCATTTAGAAATTATTTTCACTGATTCTAACTAATGGAGAGTTGAATCTTGTGTTCTCGTGCAAATGGCGAGTTTGAAACTTGTTTGGGACTAGGTAATGGATCTCCCTTGACCTCTGCACATTGTCGGTTTCTTCATTGTATATTATCCCTACTATTTTCAGCTCGGACAAGTTGTGAACCCCTTCCAATCTCCCTTGGCTTAGCATATTCTCTTCCTCTTGTTGTTCCACAACCTCTCCAAGCTATATATGATCTTTAAACACCTAAATGTCCTATAACGGTGTCACTCTCCTCCCATATGTAACCACCACCTTTATAAAATATCCAAATCTTATAGAAATTGCCCCTCCCTCCTGATTTAAAATTTTAATTATGAAACTTTATTTCTAAACATATAACTTATATAATGAATGTCTAAGGATGATTTTGGGTGTCCCATCCTGAATCAATATTGCAAAAATGAATGAATAAAGTAGAATTGATGTGTCTGTCCCAAATTGGAATTATATTCCTAGTTGGCCTCCATGGAAGCTTGTGATCTCCATGCCAAGATAAAAAATGTATTTTTTAAAGTGAAATCATATGCTTATGTATGTTATTTTTGTCACATACTTAAATTCTTTCTTCTAGATTGGGTGGCGGATGGTGGCTTCTTCCGTCTAAGTGGTATATGGTCAGAGATAGCAGCTTTATTATGTCCCACGGTCATGCCTTGAGAATTTGCAGAATGCACTCCATATTTCATGTTCCACTCCAATCATTTTATTACTCAATCATTCATATCCACCTCTACAAGAAAATTTTAAAAATTAAAAAGGCAATTCTCTAAGTCTATGGTTTAATCTCAAAATGGAATATTAGTTTTCTTCGCACAACCACCTTACCTAACGAATAATTTCATCACCTCCACAACCTCACACATGCCTCTCCTCACTTCAATATGCATTCAATCATATCCCCAAACCTTGACTATATCTCATTACCCAGTTGCTCAGCCCCTTATCCACCCTAATCTTCCCTAAAGGCTGCTATTTTCATTCTATATCCACCTCATTAGTCATCTAAAATCATACCCTATGCATCAAGAAAATCAATCTCATTTGCATTCATCACATTTTCGCTCTCATCAATTTGGTATAAAAGCCATGAGTTGCTAGTATCCTTTTGTAAGAAATTTTTTTGTGATCGTTTTCAATATTATAGTGAGGTTATGATCTTTGTAATTTTTTGGGGATGTTGCATAGCATCATTTAACCTCTTCTGAATGATTGGAGTACTTTGGTGAAAACTTCAATGATTTAATTTATTTCTTCTTGATACTCAATTTGAAAGCCCATTCATATATCTCCATACATCGTCAACCATTCCTTGAAAACTAATAATACTACTAATTTTATCCCTATAGAGGCAAAGATATTGAAATAGAGGAGAATTGATGTAATACAATAAGCTAAAATTCAAAAACCACGTGAAGAGCATTCATCAAAGTTGTGATAAACAAGAGCAATCAGTCAAGCATCAAGCACTCAAGGGAGATAATCAAAAGACAATAATCAAGAGTTGTGACCAAAGATGATGCATCAAGAAAATATTCAAATTTGATGATTAAGTTTGTTCAAATTATGACAAGAAACATGGTTGGTTGAACCATGTACATGAATGAAACTATTTTGTTAGTTGCCCCTTCTTCCCTCATAAATTCAAATTAAGGCATGAGTTAAAGTTTGCCTTAAGAAACACTCATGTGGTTGGCTTCCCTCCTCAACTACAATTCATATAATGGATGGAATCAATACATGAATCATTGAGAGGAGTTAAGAGAACATAAGACCTTCACCCCCTCTCCTCCCATGTGTAACCATCAGCTTGCATGCAAAAAAACACCCCTGCCTCTTTTTAATTTGAATTTGACAAATGTGATTTTATTTCTAAGAATTTTGCTTGTGCAGTGAATATCCAAAGCTAGTTTTGGATGGGCCTACGGTATAAATATTGGCAAAATTAATAGAATAAAGTATACTTGATATACTTCTTCCAATTTGGAATTCTGCCCTTTTTGCCTGGTGGTGGCAGGCCTCCGTGGAGGTTTGGTAACCTCAATATGATACTATGGGTTCTATTTGCCGCTTGTATGTGAATCCTTCCTTCCAAAATGGGCGGTGGACGACACTTTCTTTCACCTTACAGGTAGGTAATCTTCCATAAGAGTTTTGTCGTGCTAATGGTCATGGTTTGAGAGCTTTCCATGGCTACACACCATCCTCTTCTACTACACTCCATTTGTTCACTTTTCCAACATTTATTTTCATCTACATCAAAAAATAAAAATAAAAACAATTCCCTTGAGTAAAGATTTCATCACAACATAGAATCCTGATCTTCTCTTGGTCTATTAAGTGAAACATGCCCCTTTACATCACCTCCAAACATCCCATTTATTTCTCCTCACTTCATTATCCTTACCACCACATCTTGACATCTTAGATAAAACTCATTTCCAACTTTGTTGAGCCCCTAACATGCCTTAAAAATAAATATATTTTCTAAGGGTAGCTCTTAATGAAGCTTGGAAAGCATCCCTCAACTATTATCAATCCACAACTACCCCATTACCCATAGATCACCAAATCCCTACTGTCAATATGGTCGCATCCACTTGCATTCATTGCACTCTCATTCCTATCATGAATAGCAAATTTGCATGTGAATAAGTTAGTGAAACATTGACAATAAATACACACGTACGAAAGTAAATAACTAGGAATCAAGAATAACCAAATTAAACCAACAAAATGCATGCGCACAAATGACACAATACAAGTAGATTAGAAAATAATTAAATTTGAATAATAACTACCTATTTAATGATAAGACTCATTGACCTTTACTCCCATTTTCCTTGCTTTTAAATATTTTCTACATTATTCTAATTTCACACAATGCATGTTGTATCGTGGGCATACTTTTAAATATGATTTAATACGGCTTGAGTGGATGTTTTTCAGATTGGAACTAAAGATAGAATCCTCATTCCCCCAACTATCCTTTCGTTAATTTGTTATGTGAAAAGGAACAGTGTATGATTTGGACACATCAAATATTTCATGGACTGGATAATATGTTGAATTTTAAGTAATAGGATCATGATCGTGTAAATTTTAGATATTTGGGGATTTTATAATTACGGTATGTTGTAGCATGTAAAAATTGTAAGAAAATTTTATGTAACTATCAATTTTTTATTTAAAGAGTACATAATTTGTTTGGTGCAGATTAAAGACAGATGACATGAAAAAAATATATTTTGAGAATGGTGAATATATCGACATTTGAATAGAGTTATGTTAGTACTATGTATTAGTTATTGAGTGATCAAAGAGTTCCTAATTATAGTAATAAATATAATTCAAATGCCAACATTAAGCTTGTCACTTATGTCATTAGTGAAAAGAAACATCAAAATACCTCATTTTGAATATCTTCTTGAGCATCTCCAAGATTATGACATAAGTTACATAGTACTAATATTAGCACTATTCAAATGTAGATATATTTACCAATCTCAACATACCTTTTCTACACATCATTTGTCTTTAACCTGCACCAAACCAACTATGTACTCTACAAAATCCAAAATCTATAGTTTCATAAAACTATCTTACAATTTTTACATGTCACAACATACTGCAACTATAAAATCCCCAAATATCTAAAATTTACACAATCACGATCCTGTCACGTAAAGTTCAGCAAATTATCAAGTCCATGAAACATATGATATCTCCAAAACATACACCGTTCATTCTCATATAACGAAGTAACAAAATGACACTAATTCCAAATTGGGCCAATTGGGGAGAAATTCAAATTTAAAAATTTAAGACTCTATCTTTAGTTCCAATCCCAAAAACATCCAATCAATCCGTATTTAAACTGGATTTAAGAGTATGCACACGAGGTAACATGCACATAATCTAAAGGATACTAACTCCAAGTTAACCCAATTCTGTAGAAACTCCTATTCTGGAAATCAGGGTTCTATCTTTAATCCCAGAGGAATCACCAGTCATCAATTCGGATCAAATTTTAAAGCATGCCCAGCACGTAATCCTTGATTTAGTGCGAAAAGATTCCACGTAACACAATTCTTCAAAAGAACAGCTCGTGTTTGAGAATTCACCTGAGCCGCAGCAGCAAAGAAACGCGATAGAGTACAGAGAACGATGAAGCCTCCGGCCGCGACCCCGCGGAGCACAGTAAAGAGGAATCAATCTGGTCCTGCCCACCGGGATCGCTGCTCCGATGAGTATATATACTGTTCAGCCCGCCCGGGCCAACCCAAATAAACCGCAACCTATAATTTAGGGGCATTTAGTTACATACTACATAATTATCTTGTGTTTACTTAACGCCAAAACATTCATATTTACAAATATACCACTTCATTTTTTAATTTCATATAATAAATTTCATCATTTTCACTTTTTAAAATGAAATATATGTTTATATGCATAAATTTATTACACCAAAGTGTTGTTAGTATATGAATAAATAAAAATTTGTGTGATATGTATGTAAATTTTCTAATAAGTTGTCAAGAAATATGGCAACTCCTTAAAAACCAAATATTTTTACATCAACGTTATGTTTTTGAGACTCATCATTAAAATAATAAAATAAAAAATTTTATTTGCATTGATAAAAATTATATTTTGTGAGCTTGAGTGAGCCCAAAGCTTTTGCTCGTTCTTTTTTTTATTATTTCCTTGTTCGGCTCGTGTTAGAAATAGTCCATTAAAAGCATGTTCATGCTGACTCGATTCAAGCTTATTTGTTCGAATTAAACTCGTGTTTGGCTCAAAATAATAATTTATTAAAGTTTTATAAATCAAATAATATAATTATTCTTTATTTTTTATTTTTTAAAGCTCTATTAAGAGAGAATAAAATATAAATTATTTTGCACAGCCACATGTTGCATGGCTATCGACATATTGGTTTTGAGAATGCATGAGCTTTCTTCTACTTTTAAATATAGCTCAAGGTTCTATTTTATTATTTAGGATGTGGGACTAATTATAGTGGGAATGGCGGGGACTAGGGAACCCGAAATCACAACATTTTATAATTTTTTCTGACATTTACATGCAACTCAAGCAATTCTCATGTATTCTCAAATTCCACTTAAAAGATTGACCACGTGAGAGAGCCAGCAGTTATGCATTTATTTTTATGGCATTTACATACATACCATATCCGATATAGAAAAAATATATTTTTTTTTATTTATGATCCTAACCAAAATTATTTTAAATCTAATAAAATTTTATTATTTTTTAAAATATAACATAAAAATTAAATATATAAATATTTATTTATTATTTAATTAATTCAAGCCAAATCGAGGCACACAGAAACGAAAAAACATTTTTTCGTGCTCAACTAGTTTGTAAATTGAGCTAAGAAAATATTTTGCTCGCTTGATTAATGAATATAGCATAGGTTACTTAACGAGTCGAGCATGACTTGTTTGCTAACAATAAACTTTTTTGACAGCTCTAATTAGCACTTTTGATTATAGACCTCTATATATTATTGGTTCCCTAAGGAGTGCCCATAACCCTCGACCCTCTATTGGCCTTTATTAAGCATAACTAAAGTTTATTCGCCTTAACTTGAATGATTGAATTAATTTAATCTAACTTGGAACTAACCAAATATGCATAAATTAACTTAATCATGTATTTAGCATTCTTTTTGTTTTACTCAATCATGAGTTAGTAGGCTTTAGAAGACCTCAATGGGGCCTTAGATTTACTAGCTTAATCACTAACCCACCTTAAAATTACTCTCTCAATTACTTTAATTCAAACTATATTAACCATAATATGGTGAAATTTGAACTTAGTATTATCCTTTATAGATTACCTAGCATTCTTTTTGTTAATGTGGTGAAATTTGAACTTAGTATTATCCTTTATAGATTACCTCAAGCTATATTAACCATAATATGGTGAAATTTGAACTAGTATTATCATGTATGGTTTAATGTGGCATAATTTGTCATCTTAGTATTGTCCTCTATGGTTTAATGTGGCATACTTTGTCATCTCTTTTTTCGAATGACCTTATATGAACCTAGGATTATTATGGTTTATTCCAATTTGTGATAGAAAAGTTAATGACCCTTTGGATATACCTTACATAAGTTTTTCTTTAGTTAAAGCTCAGACTAAGGCAATCCTAACTTATTTTTATTAAAATGAGCATATGGGCATGATTAAGCTTTAGCCTCACCTATATTAAACCCTATAAGTTTAGAAAGCTTTTAACCTCATTTTCAGTGAAGAAGACCAAATCAAATCCCCAATATTCTCCCATAAACTTAGGATTCCTTCATGGTGAACCCTAGATGATTTCATTGGGCCTTACTGAATGGTTAGCCTTAAATCAAATACAATCACCCTTTGACGTCAACAAGTTTAATTGAAAATTCTCATTTAATGTAGTTAGCAGTTCAATAGTAATTTCATTTCAAAACAAAGGAAATTAAAATTTAATCCAAATTCAATTTAGATCTAGATGAATTATTATAAACCTAATCTAACTAAAATAAAGTATAATGTCTTGGGACACTTCTTAGTCACCTTAGACCCTTCCTTATACTCTTCCTTAAATCAAAGAGGCCTGGTCAAGTCTGGTTAACTTATTGGACCAATTAAAAGTTAATTATCTCATTTTCTCAAAACTCTAACTTTATGTGGTTCTAAACGATCTAAAGACTCCTACAGATCAATTTTAACCCAGAGTTGAGCCCTTTAATCCCTCGTTTAACTCAATTTGACAAGATGGACCATTAAAGGTCTATTCAATTGAATCTCATTCAAATAAACTCAAATTTATCTTCATTTGGCTTCAAATGAAACTGATAACTTTAAGGTGAAGTTTGAACCCTTCGAAACTCATTTGAGTGCTTTGTCAACCCTTTTGACAAAAAAAAAATCCATTAAAGTCCACTAAAAATCAATTGAGTTAATTCCTAAATATCTCTTAAATAGTAAGGCATTATTAGTCATAAGTATCCTTTAAAATATACTAAACTCTCCTTGAAACTTTTAAATCAGGTTGAATCACTTTAGCATTTTACGCAGGTAGGTCTATTTTGATTATTTTGAGTTAAATCTCTTTTAAACTTAATCTAAATCCAACTAAATTGGGTAAGTGCTCCCATTAGGTTATTCTCTATCCAATAAATTAAAATTGACACCTAATTAAACCTAATGAGCCCATTTGAGTCAGTATGAGCAATATAGACCAAAATTAGATAAATTTTAAATTATATTAACCAAACATCTTTTAAAATATAATCAAAATTGGTTAAACCAATTTGACCACAATTGCAACGCTAATTGAGCCAATTTGGGCACTGAGCCAGTAATAAACCAGCTAAGACCATTTTTTTCAGATTAAATTTAAGCTCATTGCAATCCAATCATACCTTATTGAATGAGCAAGGTTGTTGATGAATGCAAGTGTGTGTTTCTAAGTAATAAGGTGATGAATAAAATATCATTCCCATGAGGATCGATTGTGTAGTTTGATTAAATTAATGACTAATTTAATCTATCTTAATTTTACCCAACTATCAAGTAAAATATAAAATGTTTCTAAATATGTAATTTAATCACGTTGTTAGAGAAAATCTCTGAATTATGATTATCTAAATTTTTTAATTTAAATTTTGGTGAAAATTTTGAAATCCTAGTTGCCAGTCAAGAATAAAATTTTCTCTTAATCTTCGTAAAAAGTTAAGAGATTTGATTATATTATTATTGATGATGATGGTTATGATAAACATTATTCACTACAATACAATATTGCAACGATTATGTGCATGCGCACTTAAAATACTGATTGTCTCACTATACTTGTTTTAACTTGAATTATGTTTGATTAACCAAATCACAATAAGTTTTAAAGTATGCTTGCCTAAAATAGATTTAAATCATGTTCAAAGGAAAATAAAACAATAATTTCAATATTTTATTCATACATTTCAACATAATTTATGCAATAACTTTAAATAAATCACAAATTTGGAGAAACTACACTTTAGTTCCTACACATGCTTTAGAAAAAGAATAGAATCACAAGGTAAAACAAAAACTTTGCTGTATTTTAAAAGATAGAGCTCGTCTTAGCTCTTTGAGACTAAATCTCATTTCCACTCCTTACTATGCATATTTCATGCACTCTTCTACACACACACACTCGATATTTACTCTCATAAAAATCACTGAGTATTTTATCTCACTTTATAGTCTACTTAACATCTCCCTTGCATCTTTATTGCTTAACTGCTAAAAAAATTGCTTTGTAACTCCTTACAACCAGCTTAAAAAATGAGCAATAATTGTTACGCCAAAATGTCTTGTTATGGCACTAAAAACTACCATAAATAATGTTGTGGAGTCAAGCTCCTATGTTTTAGGCGCTTTATTTTACACAGGTTAAAGTTGCAAGTGCTACTTCTTTAGTACTCTGATGCTTTATTTATAGCATTGTAGCACCAAACTCTCGAGTATTTTCTTAAATTTTGATCTCCACTAGCGATACTAAAATAGCACAATGACACTGAAAATCTAGCACTATGACATTCCAAACCAACACTGCTACACTGAGCTCCTAAGAACCTGGCACTAAAATGTTTCTTCAAGCGTCACAACCATATGCAATTGACCTTATGGTGTTGCACTCAACTTTTATATTTTTTTCCTTTTTTTGTCCTGGTTCATTTTATGTAATAAATGCAGAAAACATAATTCTAAACATATTTTTTATTTGTTAATATTAGTGCACTCAGTTCACTCAATATTTTTTCCCAAATTTTACATGTCACCTGTCTTTAAGTGATTTTGGATATAGCCTTTTATCTTTAATATTTTTTGTGGTATTTTTTTTAAAAAAATTAATTTCAATTAAAATTAAATAAAGGTAAATGTAAATCTCTTAAAGTGGAGGGGCATAAGGGATCACCCTATGCTTAAATATGATTAAAAGATTTTTTTTTCTAGAAAAATTATAATTAAGAAAAAATTTGCTCCTAAAAATATTCTCTTAAGGCACTCTCCATTGCACATAGCTTACAGATCAAAGATGGATCTTCTACTTCAATAAAGGGGTCAACTACTATCATATTCAAAATAGACCTAAAAATTATTTTATCTACGTCAATAGCCATGCATTTTTTTAATAGCATAATTTAAAGTATCTTTATCCTTAATTACATCATTGATAGCCCCACTAGGCATCAACTCTATGAAGATAAAGTAATGTCACCTCAGATTAAGCGATGATACCCAAAAAAAAATATCCCTGATTTTCTATTGGACCCAGTCATCTGTCCTGATAAAAAGAAAAATTTTTTCATCAAAATTAATATGATTATTATAGTAAAAATAAAAGCAACATATGGAAAATTAGGTGATTTGCAAACAACATTGATCAATTCATGCTCAAAGCAACCACGTCTTCTCCACACAAATACTTAGTAGTTATGGTGTTCTTTAGCAATCTTAATGAACTTTTGAATGAATGTACTACTGTGGAGGTGGGCTCTTGAGCAAAATTTTCTCATATTTTTTAACCATTAGACTCTCTGTTATGCCATCCAAGCTCCCAAACTATCGCTCTAAAATGAATTTTATATGAATTAAAGCTTTCTCATATTTGTTGTTTGCCTCAAAACTAATGAATTTTCTAGCGTCAAATGAGGCAGAGGCCTCTTTCTACCCTTAACATTGGAACACATTTTCTAAAAATTAAAATGAGGCATAAAAGGAAGGTTGGTTTAAGTTTTAACTTAATTTTTTTTCCAATTTATATCAAATCTTGGAATTATTGAAATGAATTTGAACCCCTTAGCCCATATTTATAAGGTGTAGTGCGAAGATGTTTTGGTGTCGCAAGCAACATAGAAGCTAGTGTTATGACACTAAGGGTGGGCGCGCTGCTGCTTATGTCTCGAGGTCTAGTGTTTCAATGTTGGGTCTGATCAAATGAAGATCAACAACAACATTTTCTTGACATAACTATCATTCATTTTTTTTAATACTCATTAAATTTCTAATCAAAATGAAGAAACAACCATCATTAAATTTATGTAGTGTTGTGCCGAAATGATATAACATTGCGAAGCCATCTTAGATTCCCATCTTTTTGGTTAGATTAAGCTAGTTTGACTGAAACATGACATTAGATTTGACCAACACTACAATGCTAATTATTTGGTGCTGTGGTGCTTTGATAGTTAATTAATAAACACACAATTTTTAGTAATTTTTCCACACACACCAATAAGTATAAAATGTAATAAGATAAAATGTAGATTTCCAATAACATAATGATGTCATCTAACCAACACACTTGCATTGCATGACTAGGGTTGGGGCACTTAAACCCATAACACACAAATGCACAATTTTTTATTTTTCTCAAAACACAAAATTACAATAGAAAAATGTAATAAAATGAGTACATCATTGGATCCAAAAAGCTACTACTTTAATGTCATCTGCTTGATATTACCATATTTTATGTAGGATGAACTAATTTTATGGCTTATCCACAAGGCTTTATAACCCCTCGTAATCGAGGCTTGAGTGTTTTTTAATTTATTTTGAATATTTTGGCATTATTTTATTCATTAATGTTCGCTGTTTAATGTGGTTAAACATTAAAAATATCAATTGACCATGACCACCTGCAATTCAGTTTCTCAGGAAAGATTTTTAATATATAATTAAACAACAAAATCTAATATTAATGTCAAAATTACTTTTTTATAAGCTTTTGGTCGTGCCACATTTTTGTTTGTTCCTTAGATAACCTGACATTCTAATAGACTTGTGATTTTATTTCTTCTAACTTGTCTAACTGTAGTAATCATTTTATTCAGAGTCTTTTAAGATTACAACTCAACTCTTCAAGTAATTAATTTTTTTTAAGGGAATCACACTAAAAAAAAGTCACTCATTCAATCCATTTTATTACATAGTTCATTATTATCAAATTATAATGATTTTCATATAATGAAATAAAAGGACATAAAGTCTAATCCCAACACATAAAACATCCCAGCACAAAAAATATATTTTAGGGATTAATATTACCATTATAGGATTTAAATCTCTAAAATATTAACATTAATCCCTAAAATATATTTTAGTTTGAACATTTTTTTAAATTTTTTATTAATATCACCTTTTCTCCCACACCTTTCATAAGTTTTAACATGTTCAAAAAGAAACCCGGTTCATAAAAGAAAAGAAAAATTTAGCACAATGGATAAATATTTTTTTTCGTTTGGTTATACAACATATCATATGATAAGATATCATCGACAATGAATTTCACAATATCAACTTACTACATAATATATTGACAAGTACCATTTTTACTAATCTAATCTAAATGATAAAATTTCAATACCTTTTTATCTTTGATTTTTATAATAAGTTTTTAATAATGAAATCCATATAATAACTTACGGTCTAACTTCTTTCTATGTTACAAGATTTTTCACAGTAAACTGAAAAATATAAATAGTAACTTTGGTAGATACAAGTATGATTGAAACTTATTCAATGCAAATATCACAATCAATTTGTGCATTATTTAATATTTTGCTAACATGTTATGTTACAGAAAATATTGTCCATCATTTACCCCATGACACCTCCAACAATAAAACCACTTGCATCACAAATTAGTTCAAATGGGTAATTTTGATTAGGTTCTTCAACTAAAATAGGAGCATATTTTGGGTGGTGAGTTACACTGAATAGACCCAATACGAAGATGTGAGGTCCCCTAAGATGCTTCAGAGAGTAATGTTATATAAGGTGGAGTTTTATTTTAAATGGAATTAGGGTTTAAAGTAGAAGAGTGTTTGATCAAGTTTTAGACAACAAACATGAAATAAAAAAATGGTATGCGTTGGAAAAAATTATGTTAATGTGTTCACATCCATGTGAAAATATAAAAGAAATATATAAATGGTTCAACTTTGTAAATACTTAAAAAGTTAATGGTAAAAATGCATATTTTCCTGGTTTTACACCGCTTTTTGCAGCACTCGAGCGAAATGCATCTTGTCTAACAGGTGTTCTCCGATGGACGGTGGCGTGCGGCGATGAATTAGCGAAATCCGTGGGATTATCTCCTTTCACTAGCGCGATGGAAGAAGACAACACCCTTGAAAGCTCTTACCACCCCTCTTTCCACTGCGCCGTATGCCTGTAAGTCTCCGTTTTTTGACACCGTCTAATTTTATCTGTATGAAATATTGTTTTTGGAGCAATGAAGCATCTGCTTGAATGGGCATCAGTTACTTGAGTATTTGTTATCTTGGTGCTCAGATTAGGTTTATGCATAGCCTTGCTAATATGGTGTCTTTCTTATCAAATTCATGTTGGCGGTTCTGTTTGTGATTGCGTGGATGTCAAGCATTTAAAAATGAAAAGAAGTTTGTAGCTTCGTGGATGCAAAACGTATATGTTTTCATGTTAGGCACCAGGATAGGGTGCTGGGGATCTATGATAAGGAAGTCTTTGGAACCTCTGGTTAAGAGACTTCCACGTGCAGAAAGTTGAGGAGGATGGCTACTTAGGCGAAGAATAGATGAATTAACTAGGTCTGTTGTTTGAGACATTGAACAAATTTAATTGCAATCCCATGCACATGCTCGAATACACGAGACCTAGACCATTGACTTCATGATTGCGAGCCAAATCTTCTAACCACTGGGTTAAGATGTGGGTTGCTTATCAGCCAAATCTCTAATTGGCTATGGATATTCAAGGATTCAAAATATATTGGGTAGTTGGTTAATAGTGGTATAATAATATATCGTAGTGTATAGAGGAATGAGTTACTTTATTAAAAAGGTTGAGTTTCTTTTTCCCTTTCCTGTTTTCTGCTTTGCGTTTTCTTTTTGGAGTTGAGGAAATCTTAGAGTTACCCTTTATCTATCCCTTTTTTTAGTTTCCTTCCTTTTTTCCTGCTTCTGCCAATATATAGTTTTGGTTTTTATTTTGTGTAAAGTTTTGGTTTTTAACCTGCGTTGCTCCTCGCTGAACTTCCCAACCTTACACTCCCCACCTACGATACCGTTTTGGGGCCTTTAGAAGGTATTTGAAAATTAGATTTTGTCGGAAAGTGGTTGTGAAATAGCAAGGGAAGGCTGTTACGTGTGGTCGATGGTGTTTGAAAGGTATTGCGGAGATAAATCTGCTGTTGGACAATAAGTTCGACGTCATTGGAGGCTGCCCTAGCTAAAAATCTGAAAAAAATGAGCATAGTTATAATTAAATTATTTTGAAATATTTGAAAGAATTTTCAAATTTGATGTCAAGAAGTTGAGAAACAAACATAATCTCTATGTAAAAACAAAATGACATCATATATCAGGAAAAAAAAAAAAACAACTTTGGGAAAAAAATGATGGAAAACTTTCTACTTGTTCAAGCGGAATTTTAATAAGGACAAAAGAATTAAAACAATTTAAAAAAAGATAAACTAAAATTTGTTTTTCTATTACACCTCATTTTCTGTCCATTTTTAAAATATCATAACTACTTTGGGGAAAAATGCAATTGAAAATTTCCTACTTGTTCAAGCAGAGTTTTAACAAGGACGGAAGAATTATAACACTTAAGAAAAAAAGATAAACTTAAATTTGTTTTTCTATTAAACCTCATTTTTTATGCCTTCTTAAAATACATAACTATTTTTATACAATTATATTTTTATAATTTATCTTGATCATTGATATTCATATGAATTAGACAAGCTTCACGATACGCTCTTCTAATAAAAATTTATGGTTGCGCTAATTCACGCTTAAAGTAAAGCACCGCCCTAACAAATAAGGTCATCATTTCTATATAATAAGCACGATCGCCATATGCTCCAATTCATAAACAGACTCGAGTCCGGCTCTCGCAGCCAACACTTAACCGAAATAAGCGATGAGTTGTTGACATTGCATGAGGACAGTACCTAACCCATATCCTAAAGCATCAATCCCTACAATGAATGGTTGTTTGAAGTCAGGTAATGCCAACATGAGTATACTCATCATAGCTTTTTTTAACTTCTCAAAAGTCTCGGTCTCTACTTCCCTTTAAAGTTGTCCTTCTTCAATTGCTTCGTCAATGGCCATGCAATCAAATTGTAACAATTCACAAATTTCCGATAGTATCATATAAGTCTCATAAATCTTCTCAACATCTTCAAGGTCTTATTTATGGGCCAATCTAGCATAGTTGTCACCTTAAATTGATTTGTTGAAATCCTCTAGCCAACACCACATGTCCCAAGTACTCCCCATTTGGTTGGGAATACAAGCACTTCTTCAAGTTAGCGTAGAGCTGGTGCTCACCTAGTACCGTCAACTCCTTCAAGTGATCACTGTGGTCTTCTAAGGAACAGTTGTACACTAAGATATTGTCTAATATTACCAACACAAATTTATGATGGAAAGACTGAAATACTTTGTTCATCAGTGATTGAAATGTAGCTCGGTATTGGTGAGCACGAAAGGCGTAACCAAAAACTAGTATTAATCCCTCATGAATTTGAAAAGCATCCTTGTATGCTTCTGATGGCCACATCTGAATCTGATTTATTCATACTTCAAGTCTATTTTGAAAAATTTTGTAATCCCAAACAACTCGTCCTATAGCTCATCAATCATCGGGATGAGAAATTTGTCAGGTACTTTTTTCTTGTTAATTGCTTGGCATTCCACACAGAAATACCAACTCCCATTCTTTCTCCTCATTAGCAAGACTAAACTAGAGAAGGGACTTGCATTAGTCTGTATGATCTGTGATTCCAACATCCTAAGATTATTGCACATACTATTTGGAGAAACTTTCTGCCTCAAGATTATTGCATGCTCGTATTTTTTTCGAAGAAGCAATCCTCATGATAACTGAAAAAATTCTGCAAATTGTTGTGAGTTGTTGTACTGGTGCCAGAATATCTGTTAACTTTGTATCATGTGTTTCCTTCATGTTATGCAATTCAACCAAAAATCTCAACCCTGGGTCTTGAATTGCCTTAACCATGTTCTTGATCATCCCCATAGGGTCATCATGAAGTACTATTGTTTTGTCTCTCTCCTAAAAATCTACTGTTAGGAGTTTATAATTCATCTTAGTCTCGTCTAAGGACTGCAACCATTTCATGCCTTATACCCGTTAGTGCTCCCTAAATTCAAAGGGAATAAAATCTCCCACCACCTGAGTACTCTGTAGTGTCAAAATCAACTACTGACAAACCTGCTCTTCTTCACTAGACTCATTCCCATCATTTCCTTAAAACATATGGTGTCAACCATCTCAAGTCCCAATTGCTCCAATAATTGAGCGGAGAGGAAGTTGTGGGTGGTCCCATTATCTTCCAATACCACTAAGTTTTCACAGCGTGGTTCAGTCTGAACCTGACCACCGAGACTTCCGCCACATCCAAATGATGGTGTTCCTCCTCCTACACTACTTCCTCTGTTTTTTCATCCTTTGTCTCCTTCTCATCACATATTGTGAGGACCTATAAGGTCCGATTTTTATAACAGTATCTTGGGGCAAACTTCTCATCATATAAAAACATAACTTATTGATTCGCTTCTCTTGAATCTCCATCTCTATAAGGTGTTTGAATATCACTCTCGATCGTGGCTCATTATTCATGTCTCGTGGAACCTCCCTCTGACATCCTAAACATTGAGTTTTTAGTATTTTCGTGGTTTTAATACTTTGATACAATGCTCCACCTATGCTACTCTTATTCCATCCTGCTTTTATCTTCAACCAATGATGTTAATTCCATAGTTTCTCTCAATACTCACGGTTTCAACAGATGAAGCGCTGCTCGAATTTCTTGTATCAATCCCTTTATGAAGTTTCCTTCTAATACTGCTTTCGTTATACTTCTCAAATGGTCGTATTTCATTTCAAAGTTCTCTCTATAATCCATGACAGACCTTTTTGGACCAATAAAAAAAACAACTCGTGTAAATTCCCTTTCCACATGTTTCTGAAATGCTCCATCAACCGATCCTTGAATTCTTTTCATATTCTGATCGACTGGTGTTGTTCTCTCCATCGATATCATGTCAGAGCCATTTCTTCCGAACACAAGGCCGCCGTCATCAATTTTTATTGCTCCGTAGGCCCATTAACAATCAAGTATCTCAACACGATAAACCCAATCATATGCATTCTCTCCTTCAAAGATCGACATCTTTAACTGTTTTACGCTTGAGTTTCTTCCCCAACTTTCTTGATCGAGGCTTATTCTACCTATGAAGCGGTGATTGGCTTCCCTTTCTCGATCATATTGATTTACCTTCTTTCATTTGTTTAGCTCGCCCCATAATTGGCTTTTTCATCCCCATAGACTCTTGAATCTATTTTCGCTCCGAAGGCTGTCATTGTTGCCACAACAAAAGACACCGACGTGGTTGGATGCTTCCCTCGACCGGGGTCTCACCCACCGTGGTTCCCTTTTCCATACCGAAATCTTTCGAATCGATCTTCTTCAGTCCCAAACTGCACGCTGCAATCTCGTTTCCCTGTTGTCTCTCAATCCTTTTTGTTTGATGGCACATTGGCCAAATTTGTCGCTCGCTTCAACCTGCATGCCACTCGATTTCGTCCGTTTGATGCTGCTCGAATCCAATCCACATGTCGTTGCTCGATCCCGTGGCCCCAGATCTGTCAATAACAATGTTATTGCCCCCTGTGTAACCCCTCATGAATGGATCATATGGGCGAGGGTTGTCTTCCGAGTCGAAATTGCTTCTCTTAGCGTCAGCACTAGCGTTTTCACCCGCGTCAACATGATCTCATGTGACAGATGGTTGGAGTGGAACTCGAAGAGCCTCTTCATCAGTTCTTCTAGGGTTGTGAATCGTTCTTCCATAAACAAGAACCTCCCATCCATAGACGAGAAATACTCCTCTCTACTCGATTTGAGTTGGCTCACCTCTAATTCAAAATTTTCTTCCGAAGCATCAACATTCTTGGCCACAATTACTCCTATGCATGGCTCTGATACCAATTTGATAGGAACGAGACAAATTCCATAGAAATCAAAGCAAAATAAAACTACACTATCCCAAATACATAAAAGATAGACCTATAATTTGAGAGATAGGAAATTCTCTCCCAAAGGGCCAAACCTTATCTGCTAATACTAGAGAAAACAATCTAATGCCCTAACCCTAATTATATAAATCATATTTATGCCAAGCAATAATGACTAATAAATGATTAAATTTCCCTTTTAGTCTTGCGCCTATAATGAGTTTAGTGGGGCATGAGATGGAAGTCACTGGTCTAATATATATATTTATATATATAAATGTATCTTAGTTTTCAAATATATAAAACTTTTTAATAATTTCTATTTAGATAAGTTTCCTAAAGTTTTTATTAATGCTATTGTAACAATGTCACCGTAGCACCGACTTCCTAAGCACAGCATGTATTGGCTGGATCAGTTTTTAGTGTCTGAAATTAGCTTCTTTATTGATTATTAGTCTTTTGTGCAACCTTAATTCTATTCTCAAGTGTAGTGTAAATATTCATATGATATACGTTACCTATCTTTCTGTACTCTAACTTCAAACTATAAGGTTTCCATATCTCCAGTTAGCTTTATTTTTTAGTTATTATTCAACCTGCCCTCGATGCAACAACTCTATATTGGCATTTTCAGTAATTTTTGTTAAGTTTAACTATGCTTCGTGTCTCAAATTGAATTCTTTCTAAGTAAATTTGTATTTAAACTTTTATTTTTAATTAATACCTCACATTTTATTCTATTTGCATGCCCATTGAATTCTTTGCTCGGTGCAACAACTATTATATTAGCTTTTTAGTAATCATTTATTACTTTAACTATCTTTTGTCTCAAATTCAATTCTTTCAGAGTAAATTTATATTTAAATTTCTATGATTAATCAATGCTTCACGTTTTATTTTTTAGAAAACAAACTATGGGAGAAAAATTCTTGCTTTCATTATTTACATGTAAGGTATATATATAGGAAAATCAGTCTCGTCTACTTTACAAACTTTTCAGATATATCTAATCTAAATTTGGAAAGGAAGTACTTCTGAAATAAAACATAAAGAAACACAAATATGAAGAGAATAAAACTAATCGAGGGGTTTCCAAATTTGTTTCCAATTAGATTTCGGAAGATATATGAGGTGGTTGGTCGGTCGACGTTACTGGCTTTCCACACTTTCCATCAAGCTGGTTCGTATTTGTTGCAAAAACATGCTTAATATTGAATTATGAGAAGTTGCTTAAAGAAAGAGCTTTGGTGAAGACATCAACAAATTATTGGTGTGTTGAGATATAACTTAGATGTATATTCCACTATTAATCTTTTTAAAGATAAAGTGTCTATCAATTTTAATGTGTTTGATTGTCATAATTCACAAGATTCTTAGCAATATTGATGGTTGCTTGACTGTCACAAAACATATGTATATGCATATGGAGATACACCCCGATTCCCTTAGCAATTTATAACTCTAGATTTCTATTCTTTGATTCTGCATTGCTTCTAGAAATAATAACCTACTTCTTACTTCTCAATGTAATTAGATTTTTTTCATAAATATGAGCAGTAGACTATGGTGAAGCTTCTGTCAGTGAGTACTCCAACCCAACTTGCATTAGTGTAGATTTCTATCCTTTTGTTTCTGGTCTTCTGAAAAATTATCCATAACTAGGAATTTTCTTAAGAAATATCATAGTCTTCTACACCATCTCCAAACACTCTTCATTTGGGCTATTCATGTTTTGACTCACAATACTGACAGGGTTATTCATGTGTTGACTCACAATATCTGCACTAGTATGTGACCAATAGATGAGTTTTCCTACCAATATTTCGTATCTTACCTTATCCACATATATACTTTTTATCTCCGGTTAGACTACTAGTTGAGATCCATTGGAATATCAACAAGTTTGCATTTAATAATCCCTATCTCCTTTAGTAGATCTAAGATGTATTTTAGCTATTATGATATAACAATGCCTTTCTTGACCTTACTCCCTCCATACTTAAAAAATTTCTCATGGCTCTTAGGTTATTGATTTCAAAATTAGTGACAAATATTTATTTGATTTGAAGAATTTCTCTTTCATTATCACCAGTAAGAATCATATCATCCACATGTACGATTAGTGTAACAATCTTACCTCACTGAGTGTGTTTTGTGAATAATGTATTTGAGAATATCCATTAGATCTCATAGATTTAACAATACTTTCATAACACACCCTTGGTGATTGCATAAGCCCATATAAAAACTTTTTGAGTTTGCATGCCAGGTGTTTTATTGGAATCATTCTCAAGTTCTGGTGATATCTCTATGTACAACACCTCTTCAAGATCCTCGTTCCGGAAACAATTTTTATGTCAAGTTGATCCAATCTCTATTCCTTATTAATTGATACTGAAAGGAAAACTCTTATAGTGTTCAGTTTGGCAACTGGTCTGAAGGTTTCCTAATAGTCTATTCTATAAGCTTGAGTGAAATCTTTTGCAACAAGTGTATCTTTGAATCTCTCAATACCTCCTTCAGCTTTGTATTTGATGTTGAACACGTATTTGCATCAAATTTGCCTCTTATCCTAAAGGAGTTTAGCAAGAATCCATGTGCCATTATACTTTAGTGCTTGAATATTTTTTTCAATTGTTTTCCTCCATTATGAATTTTCAAGAGCTTCATGAATGAATTTAAAAATTTGCACAGTATCAAGGTTAGATACAAAAGCTCTATAATCTGAGTATAATTTCTCATAAGCTAATTGGGTATTTATTACAACTTTCCTTTTCATCAGTACTAGAAGAGGAAGAGGATAACTCATAAGTACTTGACTCCTTAACAAAATTTCTGGTGAATGCGAACTCATGTTTTGGTTTGAGTAATTTTGTCTTTGCAAGTTGTCTTCCACCCGCTCAAAGTTTTTCTTCCTCCTTATGTACACACAAAGTTCATTGTTATGGACTTCAACTTGGGCTGGTTGGATATCCTCAATTAGGATAGGAGGGCTAGGAGGGTTAGGTGGAAGAAGAATTGGTTGTGAGGCCATGTAGGCGTCATCAAGTGCATCTCAAAATTGATGTTCATTTACACTCCCTTGAACATCAAATTTGGGATAATATGATTGATTTAAAAAAAGTGTTACATCTATGTAGTTGTATTTTCCAATTAACCGATGAGTAACATTTATATCTCTTTTTGTTTAATGCATACAACAACAATAACAACAACAACTACAACAAGCTTTTATCCCGCTAAGTGAGGTTGGCTACATTATCCTTTTTCTCCATTGCGTCCTATTGTGTGTGATATTTTCATTTAATTCTAACCATAAGATATGATAAAAATATTCTCATAATCAGTTTGAATTTATGCTGGGCAGGTCTTTTATGGAAGCTATATATTTATTGAGAGGTTTGATGGAGACGTACAAAGAGAATAAGGAGGATAAAAAAGTACAGCTTAGTTTGAAAGAAAAAAAATTATAAGATGGTGGTGAGATTGCAATGCTCTATGGTGCAGAATGTTGGCCTTTAAAGGAGAAGCATAAAACAAAGTTAAGTGTTGCTGGGATGAGAGTGTTAAGGTGGATGAGTGGTTTGACACTTAGAGACAAAATGCGAAATGAATATATCTGTGATAGGATTGATGTAGCTTCAGTGGTGGAAAAGATTAGAGAGGTCATCTTAGATGGTTTGGTCACATTAAACGTCGACCATATGATGATCCAGTTAGAATGGTAGATGTTTTATATTCGAATTATGTTAAGAAACATGTAGACCTAAAAAGACTTGTGCATATTGTATAAAAATGAACTTAATCTATTAGATTTAAATGAAAATATGACATTCAATAGGACACAATGGCGGAAAATGATTCATGTAGCAGACCCCACTTAGTGGTTTAAGCTTGTTGTTGTTGTAGATTAAGATCATTTTTTTTAATGCATACCTAAAAAAAGTACACTTAATCGATTTAGGGTCAAGTTTTGTGTTATTTGGGGAATGAATGTGAATAAATGTATAAACCTAAAATTTTTAAATGTTATAGTAGAAGAGAAAGATCTGATGTGAGGATAATTATCCAACAAAATATGAAGTGTTGTTTTGAATTTAAGTACCTAGCTCGGCATTCAATTGATAAGGAATATTACAGTAAGTACTACTTCTTCTGAAAGATGTTTTGGAACTTGATGTGAAATCACAACTGAACGAGATACCTCAAGGAAATGCCTATTATTTCTCTTAGCTATCCCGTTTTTTTGTCAGATATCATTACCTGAACACACATGGATGTTTCAATTTTTTGAAAGATAGGATCTATGGATAGAATTTAAATATATTGCTTTCCATTATCACTTTTGAGGATCTAAATTTCATTGTAACTGATTTTAAATAATGTCATGGATGGTTTGGAAGATTTAGGTTGTTTCATATTTCTTCTTTATTAGCAATACCTAAGTAGTTCTAATATGATCATCAACAACTGAAACAAATCATCTTAGGGTTTTCACCTTTGAAGGTCTCCAAATATCACCATGAATAATGGAAAAAGGGTGTGAGGGTTTGTACTGGGTCATGGGATAAATACTTCTAGCGTGTTTGACAAGTTGATAAATTTCACATTGATAAGAACTAGATTTTTTTATTGAAAAATAAATGATGAACAACTTTGCAACATAATTAAAATTAGGATAACCCGGGCGGCAATGTCATAACATGACTTATTTTTAGCAGACATAGGCTCAACAAACTCAGAATTTTGAGGAAAAAATTGCTGAGACCTCTTGTGTGTTTATATGACTTAGAAAATATGCCGAACAACAGATTGATTTGCATGTCAAAGAAGTCTATATGGCTTGAAACATTCTCCTCATACTTGATTTGACAGGTTTGCTAAAGCACTAATTACAAATGAATATCATTAGTGTCAAGATGATCGTATATTGTTTGCAAATCCAATCATAGAGGCAAAAATTGTATTCTTATAATATATGTAAATGACACTATATTTACATGTAATGATTCAAAAGAAATTATTAGACTAAAAGAATTCTTGCAACAAAAATTGGAGATCAAGGATCTCAGAAATTTCTTATATTTTTTAAGAATGGAGGTGAATCGGTCTAATGAGAGAGTTGTAATATCCCAAAAGAAGTATATCTTAGACCTGTTAAGTAAAACTGACATGCTTGGGTGTAAACTTGCTGTCACATTCATGGATTTCAACAAAAAGCTGAACAAAAGTGAATAAAGCAGTCCAGTTGACAAAGGAAGATATTAAAAACTAGTAAGCAAACTACTTTACCTACCACACACAGAACTCAATATTGCATACTCAATAAGTGTAGTTAGCAACACATGAATAATCCAGATGAGGATCATTTGGAAGCAATGACCAAAATCCCGAGATACTTGTAGTGACCCTTGGATATGTTTTGTTCTTCAAAAGATTTGAAAATCGTGAGATTTAGGTTTATACAAATACTAGTTGGGCAGGAGAGGTAACTGTTAGGAAATCTATCTCTGAATGCTATTCATATGTATGGGGCAATTTCGTCACGCGAAGAAACAAAAAATAAGCTTTTGTCTGAATATTAGGAATATGTGGTAAAATGTGGATCAAAGGTTATTAAGGGAATTTAAGATTGAGACGAATGACATAATTACGATGTTTAATGATAGCCAAGTATCCATTAATATAACCAAAAAGCTTGTGCATTATGAAAGACAAAAACACACCAAGATTGACCAATGCTTCATGTAAAAAAAGATGAAAAATGGAATTATTCAACTCAACTATGTTCCTACACGACTTTAGATTGTTGATATTCTCATCAAAGCACTTCCAAGGGCAATTCATGATGAATTGATGCCCGAGCTTGGTTTGCACAATTTATACAACCGAGCTTGAGCGAGCGTCAATCGGTATGCTTGATTAGGACGAAATTTATTTCCTTTTCCCTAATATATTTCACTACTTGTGTTTCCTTTTATTTTTATTTCCTATTTTTCTATGTTTCTCTATTTGGAGGGATTTTTATTTTGTTTCCTTTCATATATATATATATATATATGTGTGTATATATATATATAGATGTATATTTGTATATATATATACACACACACACACACACACATATATATATATATATATATATATATATATATAGATATATATATATATATATATAATAGAGGTAATGCTAATAGAGGTAATGCAAAAAGGTGAGTGAGAAACAAAATACTTTTCGGCGCCGTGCCCGTGTCCGTGCTTCTTAGAGTTTAAGATGGATATGTGAAAAAGTTAGATGGATGAATTTCTCCAAATGGTAAAGGCTGTCATAGACAAGTCAGTCATAGAGCATGCCAAGTTCAAACCAAATTAAACAAAATTCACAAGCAAGATTGAATCTAAACAAGACTATTCTGTATAAGCTACAGAAGACAGCAATCCTCTTATAAATGTGTTTTTTGAACTATTTGTGTTAATAGCTTTTTAGTTGAAATTTTCCAATGTCCAAGAATTTAGTGGAAAAGGATGCCAAGTCTATACATTTCAAAGTTTTTCCAATAATTTATGACAAAATTTCTGTAAGTGCAACGTAAAGATTACAGTTTTTTCAAGTTTTTTGGTGGTATTAATTCTTTCTGAGCGTGTGCAGTGTAGAATACTAAATTTTATTTTGTTTTTTGCCTGAAGTTATATGAAACAAACTGCTTACACAATTTGCAAGTCGTTTGATATTTTCTTAATTCTTTGTTCTTTTGTATTGTCTCTTTGCTATTGCAGGGATCTACTCTTCAAACCTGTTGTGCTTGGTATGAAAGTATTTTGTTGATTGAACTTCAGTGGACGATGTCATCTTCAGCAGATTAATTAACTTTTTTCGTGTTCAGCTTGTGGTCATATGTCATGTTTTTGGTGCGTGCATCGGGCTATGCGTGGCTTTGGACCATCCCGTTGTCCAATATGCAGACAGCGCTACATTCATTTCCCTAGCATATGCCAGGTGCTTCACGTTTTGGTTTCAAAAACGGAACCTGTAGCATACAAACGAAGGGAAAAGGAAGTCCTAGGTAAGCTGATGAAGCTTCCAGTATGACCTTTTGACTTTTTCATTTAGTTCACTGTTCATTGTCTTACTGTGAAATTGGAGCTCTTCGATTACAAATATTAATGATAGATTATATTTTTAATAAACTGATGGATCTGTTGAGGTATCTCTTTTTTGTTTCATGCAATCATCGTCATCATTGGTTTTACCTAACTATTCGGTGTTGACTCTATGTATTCTCTTTGTTATATTCTACTTTGGTTTGAAGTTTACTGGTTAGGCTGCAGCATATTCTCGTTTATTGCATTAATAAGAGTTGAAAGCCAACATATTTGACCTGATCCATCAAAATTACATGAGCGAGACGATATGCATTAGGTTCGATTTGGATTTACACTCTCCAACAACGATATGCATTAGGTTCGTCTTTGACAAAAGCAGATCAATGTGATCATCAAAGTTGGAAATTTCGATTGAGCTATTACACTCTCCAACAATTTTGTTCATTTTTTTTTATTCAGCTATTTGATTTGATTTTGATTCTAGTTATAGCTAGAGAACATACGGAAAGGCTTTTTACTGATTTCTTATCCAAGAGCATTTTTAAACCAATTTATTTGGCTCGGTTCTATATTGTTTACTGCAAATTATAACATGGAAAAAGATTTTAATCTTAAAAGAATTTATTTATTTTCAATTGAACGGTGGAATTTATATTATGTTTTGCTTAGTTAAATTCTGTTGAGCAACATGAGTGGAGAATGCTACATATTTTTGTTATTCATTGGAAGATGCACAATTTTTGGTAAATAGAAGCCTCTTCTAGAATGATACCTTCTGTAGTAACGAGACTACTGCGGCTACTAAACATTCTTTATCCATACTTGCATGCTTTGAAATAGATTTTGTGTTTAAAGTGGTATGTATGACACCTTAATTCATTGGCATTGTGACAAATTTTTGATAGACTCGCTTGCATGTTCTTCCCTCATCGCTGAAGCAATTCTGAAATACATGCTATTGCTCTGCATGCTTATATGTTGTAGAGTGTAGATTTATCTGTCATCAATTGCAAGGCTTGCTGCTTTTATTAAGATTTTTGTGACTGATAGAAGCGCTCTTTTTTTGCTAATGTTCTTCCTTTGGATGCCGTTCATGCTTGTATTTCAGAGGAAGAGAAACGCTGTCATGTCTTCTCGCCACAATTTAATTCCCTAGACTCTAAGAACGTTTCTTGTGGTAAAATGCAAACCTCAGATTTGCGTTAGCTCCTGTCTTTACAAAACTTGGTTATGGATGTTTGTCATTTTTTACTCAGATGATAGTGGTTCAGGTGCTGTAAGAAATACTGTAGATTCTTTTGTGAATCATGAAAACATCAGAACTAATATTTCAGAAGACATTAGTTTGCAAAACCATTGCTCAAATAATGATATTTCTAAGGATGTTCTCTGCACCCTGTGCCAGGAATTGCTATTCCAGCCAACCGTGCTTAATTGCGGTCATGGTGAGTGGCCTGTCTTGGATGCTATAGTATCATGCTGGCTGCGTGCTTAACTTAACTGAAGAACGTTATACTGATGCTTATGTTTTTGTGCAGTGTTTTGTGAGTCTTGTTTGGCCGGAATAGGCAGTGAAATTCTGATATGCCCCATTTGCCAAAGCGTACATCCGGAAGAATTTCCAAAAATTTGTTCTGTTCTTGACCATTTCTTGGAAGAACACTTCCCAAATGAGTATGCTACTAAGAGAGAGAGATTAAAACAGCTTGAAAAAGTAAAGCTTCCCGGTGGAGGGCCATCATCCAGTAAGCTTTTCTTTATATCATTTACTCACAAGTCATTTTAATTACTTTTTTAGAACTTTATCATTGGATAGCGATATGTGGCACTATGGTCTTGACAAAAAAATACCAAACTTATGTTTATTGATGATTGCTAGCAATCACTCAAAAGCCAGAAAAATGATGATTACGTCGCTTTGCACGAACTTCAAAAGATGGCAAATCGTATCACTAATGTTTCAAATCATCATCGAGTGCTCACCACAAGTGGCTCTTTATCTTCAACCTCTGGCCTAGGAATCAGTTATGTCGCCATGACATTGCTCACGTGCTTTTGTGTGCCTTAATCTATCCGAACCATTTAAAAGTGTTTCTTTCTACATTTTAAAGGAATTTTTTTTTGGGAACTTTGCTTGACCCATCTTTGATTCTTTCAAGGGAAGGCTGGTCGGATTGGCCGTATCCCTCACTTTAAATCCAGTCTCTTTTGGCAATCAGTGATGCGATTGAAGTGTTGTCTTTTATTTACAACCTTCAATGTGTCACCCTTAAGATGGTTTTATATGCTTTGATAAGTGTTGCTCATAGTTTGACTCTAAGTTGCAGCTCATCACCCAATTTGCAGTTGTGTAGAAGTCTCTCAATAATTTACAAACACTATTGAATATGACATAAAGGCTATTTAAAATGCTCCTAGACTTGATATAAACTTTTAACCTGAGATGTTATACCTGTAGGACTTAAAGCCAGCAGTTGCACAATACTTGTCCAAGCTTTTCGAAAGTACCATTTCCCTATTCCCTTGGCATAAAAGTACCTCGGTCATTGATAGAGTCGTTTGAACTCGCTTATGATTAGTTAAATGCTAACTATATTATTGGGTGATCTTAGCTCAAGAAATTTGTGCCTTGAAAATTGATGATTACTTTCAGCAGCTTCAAAATTATTGACACAAGAAAAATCGCTGTCATATTAAATTAGCAAATCATAACTTCTTCAAGATAATCACATTGAGAATATGATGCTTTTGTTGAAGATTGACATTTTTATGTGATTCTATCTTATGATTAGTGAACATACATTTTTTATGTTGGAAGGACCATATATCATCCAAAAAAAAGTTGGATAAGGAGCTTAATGGCTACAAACATAAGTGGGAAAAGTCATCTCAATGATGACAACATAGTGATTCTTCTTCTTAAAGAAAATATAAAAAACTAAATATATATATACACATGTAGCAATGAAATGGTTGGTGATAGATTACATCCATTTGGGTTGAATGGTGAATTTTATTTTACAAGCTGGTTCGGTTGGGGCATGTCTTGGCTGAAGTAGCTTCAGATACATGTATAAGTCACTTTCTTTCTCCGCTTTGAGTCGGAGTCTTGTAATGATTTTGTATAGTAAAGTATTTTATCTTATTTTTTAGGTGAAATGATTTTTTTTTTAATTTTTCGCGCTAGTATTCCAACTAAGTTATTTTTAGGTGGTTACTCTCGATTTCACTTTGCGTTAGTTGGGATTCATTTCAACCCTATAAAAAGGGACGCGATAGCTGTAGATTCACTTTTCCCTGGCTTTAGTTGTTTCTTAAGTTCTCATCTCCTATGGTCGAGTCATGGCTCCTCCTCGTTGACATAGGACTCCTTGCGTCGCAAGCTACTTTTTCTCTCTTGACTTCATGACAAATACTCTTCCAATGTCATCTAAAATGTCTCAAGCTGAAGCTTAGATGTATCTGTTGAGCCACTTCCATTATCCAACTGTCTGCCAGAGGGTTACCGCTTCACATGAAAGGGAAAATATCCATTATTCACATGAAAAGATTTACCGGGATTAGCTTCGACTCGATCTTTAGCTTTCGTTATATGAAGAATTAAGCTCCAGATTTAGCTATTAAGGAGTCATTCCTATGCATGTGATGCCCAACTCGATTGCCATTATAATGGCCTTCGTGGTCTTTGCTTGTCGGAAGGGGATTGTTTGGTTAATTGAGCTCTTCAAGCACTTGTTTTCTTTTCAATTTTGTCAGGGAGGATATGTCTAGTTTTCGTCGCTGGTCGATTCCACTTTCGCCATCTCGAGAATAAGGTGATGGATTGGTTCAGAGAGTGGCTGGCTGGTCCCAGCAACTCTATTTGTCGTTCCCCTGTTGAAGGCCAAGGGGAAGATTTTGCTCGAAATGCAGAGGGAGGCTAATAAGATTGAAAGGAGGTTAGACATTAAATAGTATTTGGAGGCTTCATCAATCAATAGGATGCTGGCTCTCGATAAGTACAGTAGAATGACGTGGGCGGAATGGTAAGTTTTTGATGCCATGTTGGTTGAACGGAAAAGGATGATGTTGTTTTGGCGCAAAAAGGGTGAAGGAACAACCAGTTGAGGGCTTTCCAGGCAATATTTTCTTTTTTTCAATCTTTTGTTCGACTATTGTCTTTCAGAAGAAGGGGATGGACAAGCTAATCATTATTGGCGACCGTCTTACCAGAATGAAATGACATTCGTTTGTACTGCAAATACTCCATATGATAGCGAACTAGCTGGCGACGTGGGATCTGATCGCGGTGGGGCTGCGACTGAGGCGAAGCTTTCCGAGGACGTATCAGGTGGTTGTATCAGGTGGCCCTTTGGAAGTGGCGTCACTTGATGCCCATTTTGATAATAGATTTTTATCTTTGGAACAGAGGAGTGCTGCAGGTTGGGCTTCTCCGGAGGTATTGTTGGTGGGGTTCAGAGATGATGAGGCAAGGTGGGGGATCCATCTGAGCAGAGGAGCGTTGCCACTTAAGCCTCTTCTGCGGAGGTATTGTCGGTTGTGTCAAGAGAGGATGAGTTGAGGGAGGAAGTATAGTTTGAGGGATCGTAAGATGATGAGCTGTGGGAAGAAGGCGGACCTTGGGAGCTAGGAGAGGGAAAATCGATGGAATAAGATTTGTTTAAGAGGGTTTGATGGGATAATGAGCGTCGTAAGAGGAAGGGTCCTTCTGAGGAGTCTGGTCGGAAATGAAAACGCGCATCTTTTCCTCCTTTTCTGGAACATCTCGGCTGAGGTGGATTCCTATGTAGAGGCATTGTGTGAGGGACAAGATATGCTGCGCCGGGGGGGGGGGGAGTTGGGGGGATATGCTCAAGTGGATCTTATTGAGGACTGGAATTCCCGTGATCTTTGATATACCTCTACATTGAGTCCAGTTATCGCTTCTCTTTCGGTGGCTGAAAGCTTCTCTAGGATGGACCTGAACAAATTGATGGAGGCGAACCTAAGGATGATTATAATCTTATTGGCAGTTTTAGCTTGTCCATTCGTTCACGGATGATTGATGGAGGCGAACCTAAGGATGATTTTTTGATAGAAATCTCTGACCCCTTGATCGCAGAATTGCATCCCATTGGTGGTAATGATGGTGAGGGGTAGGCTGTATTTGTAGTCGAGGTTCGTTAAGATGAAATTGCACATGATGTAGGCCATTATTCGAGCGAGTGCCTTGACTTCGATCCACTTGGTGAAGTAGTCGACTACCACCAACATGTACTTTTGTTGCCCTTTGGAAGGGGGAAAATGTCCGAGGATATCATGTCCATAGAAAACGAATGACCACGACTTGATGATGGGCTGTAATTGGTGCGAAGGTTGGTGTTGCATTAGCACGAACTTCTGGCATTGTTCGCACTGTGAGAATTCCTCTATGCCCTTTGTGAAGGTTGGTCAAAAATATCTCTATCCTTGTATCATGCTGGTCAACGATTTTCCTCTTGAATGACTTTTCGCATTTGTCAGTGCGCCTTTATGAGGATAACTTCAACTTGACTTTCACACACACACCTCAAATATAGGAAGTTGCCGACCTTTGAAATAACTTATTGTCCAATATAAAATATTGCGCGGCTTTGAATTTGAAGCATCTTGGATCAGCAACATCTTCGAAGATGTCTTCTGTTTTAAGAAAGTGAATGCAAGGGTCGACCCAACTTTCTGTCCTTTTGGCCTCTACTTTGATTACGTCGGCCTCTTCGAAGATCTGGCGTGAGAGTTTATGGGGAATCTTGTCTCCTAGGCGCTTGCATTTGGATAGGAGGTCTGCTATCTAGTTGTCATCCCTGAAGATGTGTTTAAGTTTAAAGCGTTCAAATTTTCATATTTTCTCTTTTGTTATTGCGAGATAATGCTTCATTATTTTTTCCATGGCCTCGAATCACCCTAATACTTGCTCGACCATGATCTGTGAGTCAGATTTTATCAGAAGATGTCGGACGCCCATCTCGTAACTGAGATGCAATTCGACTATGAGGGCTTTGTGTTCGGCTTGATTATTGGTAGTGTTGAATTCCACTTTCATTAAGTGGTATAGGTGGTCACCACTGGACACTTGAGTGTGAGTTCGAGTTTTTCTTTGTTTCAGTTGGATGCTCCTTTAGCATGAAGGATCCAATTAAGATTTGGGGCGACCTCACTGATGGGTCGTTAGGTTCGGTGAAGTTGGTCTGGAAGTTCGCCATGGCTTGTGCCTTGACTTCTGTTTTTAGGACATAAGATAGGTTGTATTCACTGTACTCCATAGCCCATTTCAGGAGTTCGTCAGAATGTTTGGGCTTAACTAGGACTACCTTGAGAGGGTGGTTGGTAATTACTCTGATTGGGTGTGTTCGAAAGTAAGAGTGAAGCCTGCGTGGAAATAATACGAGCAAATGTTAGCTTTTTCATGATGGGGCACTTATGTTTTTCTCCTCTGAGGACCTGGCTGATATAGTAGAACAAAAATTGTCTTCCTTGTTCTTTTCAATTCAGGATAGAGCTTATCGCTTAGTGTCCGACTCCCGGGTGGAGTGAGAGATCTTCGTTTGGCTTCAGACTCTAGAGTAAAGGTGGAGAGGCTAGGGAATTCTTTAACTGTTGGAAGGCTAACTTGCATTCGTCCGACCATATGAATCATTAACTCGTCTGAGGGTTTTGAAGAAGGTAGCACACTTATCACCTGACTTTGATATGAATCGGCTAAGCCCGACGATTCGTTCGATCAACCTATATAATTCCTTGACGAGAGGATTGGATTTGGACTAGGGCCCAAACCTTCTCGTGACAAACCTTTATTCCTTCGTGGTTTAAGAGTCACCCCAATAATTTTCTCGTCTTTGTGTCGAACGTGCATTTGAGTGGGTTAAGTTTCATATTATATTTTCTTAGAGTTCTAAAAGTTTCTTTTTGGTCTTTTGTGTATTGCTTGAGGGTTTTATTTTTGACCAACACATCATTGCATACACTTCATTGTTTTTTCTTTTCTGTTCAACAAAAATTTCATTCATGAGGTGTCGGTATGTCGTTTCAACATTTTTCAGCTCGAAGGACATCACATTACACTTTCTATGGTTATGAACGCTTTCTTCTCTATTTGTTGGATGCATCTTTATTTGGTGATAGCCTGAAAAGGGCATTAAGGAAACTCGTGGCCGAGTGTCTGACGGCCAAGTCCACATGTCCATCGATCGTTGGCAGGAGGTAATTATCCTTTAGGAAGGCTGCGTTCAGGCTGGCAAAGTCGACGCACATTGGCCTTTTACCGTTCGATTTCTAGACCATGACCACATTGATAATCTGGTTCGGATATTGCATTTCTCGCACATAGCTGAACTCATGCAACTTTTGTATTTCTTCATGTATTGGGTATGCCAAAGTGATTGCGGTTGACCTTATCTTTTGCTTTACCGGTTAGGTTTTTGTATTGATATTCAGTTGATGGCAAATGATATCGATAGATACTCTTGTCTTCTCCACGACTGACCAGACGAATACATCTCAGTGTCCTCACAGTAGGCTGACTAGTTTGTCTCTATGTGTTGCATCCATAACCAAACTTGGTTGGAAAAATGTTTTTCTTCTTTTGTGGAGGAGACTTCTTCGATGACTTCATTTGTCTCCAGTCTGTTTCCCTTTGGGGTGTCGAGTTCAAGAGGATCCCCGTGTATGGTGCTGACTGCGCAGGTAGCACACAAGTGATTGCTCCAGATCTCCCCGTATAGTGACCACCTTCCCATCTTCTAGAAACTTTATGGCCATGTGCTAGGTTGATACGATTGCTCAAAAAGCGTTGAGCAAAGGTCAACTAAAAATGACATTATAATGGAGTTCGCTGTAATTCATAATTGCTTATTGTCTTTCCCCCAGGTAATTCGGTAGGGCAAGAGTTTCAAGTGCTTCCTAGTCCGAAAAATCTTAGAGCGGTTAAGATGGCAGCAAGAGGCGAGTCGAACCTAAACTCATTTTGTCAAAGACTAATTTGAAAATAATATTTACGGAGCTCCTTGTGTTGATGACTATACTTTCGATATGGAAATCGGTGATGAGGTCAGTAACAAATATGACATCATTGTAAGGATTCTCTCTAGCTGGCAGGTCTTCATTGGTGAGGTAGATCAATGGATGTTGTAAGGTGTGTTGTGGTGGTAAGGCTGTCAAGTAAATTTCTGATCGTAGCATTTGTTTTAGCGGACTTGATAGGCAGCTTCATTGTCTCCTCCAAAGATGGCATGCATGACACATGCGATGCAAACAGATTGAACTTGGACAGGTGCAATGAAAGTTCCTTCGACTAGCTCCTTTCCCTATTGTTGGGTCACTGCCTCGGGTGCTACAAATTATTTGAGCTTATTGGCTTTGATCACCTCTTCAATCAGGTTACAGAGGTGTCGGCATTCTTCTTTGTCATGTCCATGGTCCCCGTGGTGCAATATTTCTTCTATGGAGATAGCTCCCCATTTTCATAGGTGGTGTTTTTTTTAAGGAAGTCTATGTTTTGGATGACCTCTACCATTTTTTTCCATCGAAACTCTTAGTGGAGTGGCCGAGGAAGTTCGTGGGTCAAGGATGATTGTTTACTTTCATTGCGTTGATTCATCCATTGCTCAGGAGAGTGGGACCGATCTTGTTGGTAATCTCCTTCATTTGCCTCCTGGCCCTCTGGGGATGATGGCACTTCCTTGAAGCGAGCCCTAGTGGGAAGATGAAAGTTTTGCCTTTACCTCCAACTTTCTCCATGAACGCTTCTTTTTGGGGTAACGATCAGACGACCCTTTCTTAGTGGTTGAGAAATCATACTCTTTTGCAGATATATTGTTATTGACCAGTTCTAACAGCTTGGCCAACTTCTTATGCTGTTTTAGGCTTTAGGCACAACTTTTCAAATTCCTTGTGCGAGGGTGACGTGTGCAACTATGGGTTCGAAGTCCCAAACTTATAGTATTTCCCTTTGAAAGTTAGTTATAAAGTTGCCTAAGGGTTTCTCTTGTCCTTGACACAACTGGAGGAGGCCTGTGAGTTTCTTTGGGGCTTTTGTGCTCTGACAAACTGAGCTACGAACATTCTTTTAAAATTTGCGAAGGAGGTGATCACCCCCAATGGTAGGTTGTTGAACCATTGAAAGACCAATTCTCTAAGTGTTGTGAGGAACAAATGACACTTAAGTGCATCGTTGATTCTTAGTAGGCATACTGTCGATTTGAAAGAGGCAATATGATTGATTGGGTCTGACTGTCCCCGATAGGGTTTTAATGCAAAATTTTGAAGCGTTCAAGTGGTTTGGTTTCTAAGATTTGTTGGGAGAAGGCCTTCTCAGGTTGTTTGGGTTGTGGTGATTCCATGCGCTCATGCTTACGATGGTCGGATAATGCGTAACTCGTGTTATCAACATGGTGTGTGTCTTGCTCAGGTTTGAGGGCAGGACGGATCCTTATAATGTTTTGGGCGGCTACCCTCCTTGGGTGATGAGATGTTGTCGGACATGGAAGTTACACCCTTTCTAGGGAGAGTGCACTTCTGATTGCCTCAATCAATTGCTCTTTGAATTTGTTGATCTAACGAGTTACGAACTCACGAGTGCAGTTCATGTTGTTGGGGGCTTTCCGAGATTGGGGATTTTTTCTTTGAGTCACTCATCTTCTTGTTTGCTGCATGATTCCACGATCACAACTCCTTTTGATGATGTTGAAGCCAGATTTGTCCCTGAATCATACCCAAGGTTTAGAGCACAAATAAAGAGAGAGAGAAAGATCTTTGTCTTTCTCCCCAAAGTCTCCCTTTTACATGTTATTGCTCCTTTTTTTTTGAAGGGTAAAAAAAGAAGAATAACATGTAAACGGGAAACTTTTGGGACAAAGACAAAGATATTGATATTGTACTAGGTAGAAATTTCATTGTGAAATATAGATAATACCCTTGAAATTTTCTACTCCCGTCGGCTGTAGTAGCTGTCAAGGTAATTGTTATTATGACCGAATCATTACTCGTAGGATCTCTATTTCACTCACTCCTAGGTTAATGAGCCATTCATCTACTTATTCGATTGGCCTTATTGGTTCGGTCAACTTGAGCGTCTGCTTAATGCCAATTGATGGCTCTTTGTGCTTGTGAGGATTCATTCTTCGACATGTGTCTCGTCCAAGATCACTTGATTCGATTCAACTTAGTTTTATCATACACTTATTATTATCAATTATGTGATAAGGAATTTGAAATCAATTTTTTATATTTCTTTTGGCTTCTTAAAACTAAATGAAAATTTCGTTTTCAATGATTGAAAACATAACAAAAATGAGTTTGGATCTTTTCATATTATAATGTGGCATGTTTTTGCAGTTTAAAATTTATGCATACAAATGTTTTTTATGATTCATAATCTAAATGCACCTATACGAGAAATATGCCTAAACTTATCATAGCAATGAAGTGTAATAGTTGATAAAACATACATAAAAGATGTTATATCTTTAAAATCATTTGTTCTTTCGATATTTTGAGTGATCATGCATTGGGATTTAAAACGTAAGTTGTGCGATGTGTGCATAATATGTTTACCACTAGATTGGATGTGCATGTGATGATTCTTTCACATTTTCTCTATGTATTGCATTTATATTTTAAAGAATACCAATCTTAACTTGTAGATCATGAATATCATGATCACATGTAAGCAAAATATTCTACAATAATATTTAATCCCAAAATTTAAAAATAAGAAATCGGGAACCACGACATCTTGCCTTAGTGAGGTGAGGTCAGGTGTAAAACCTCGAGTTTAATTGAGGCATAAGCCTCAAGAAAGAAAAAATGCATAAAACTAAAGATATTTCATAAATATAATATAAACTGTTAATATGTTTATTTAATTTATTTTCATAAAGATAAATAAAAAATTTTAATCTTAAATATTGATATAAAATAGGAATTTGAATTGTGATTCTAGGTAAGCATTCACTTAAGATTTGAACATTTCATGAGGTTTAAGATATAATGGCCTCATTCTTGCTTTCATCATCTTCAGAAGAATATCATATTTATTTTCACATAATTTTTTCTCAATTACAGCTTTAAAATGTTCTTCAATCACTACAACTTTCTTCTTACTAACAATTAATATGAAATTCAATATTATTTTAAATAAAATAATAATCTGATAACATAATTAAGTAATCTTACTTAAATGGTCTTTTGAATTTTTGAAGCATTATATCAAATATATATAATATAATATAGTATCTTATAATTTATATTAAAAATATAAAATAATATGTTTTTTTTTAACAACTTGATCAGGGCGTTGCCTCAAATTTCTTGAGTCATAAAGTCTTGAGGCCCATGCCAGAGAAAAAAAAGACATAAGCCTCATTGGTGGCATTAAGGTTTAAGCCTCGAGGCTTTTTTTTGTGCGCCTTAGTTCGAGGAACGCCTCAAAGCATAAGCCTTGATCATCTTTTTAAACAATGTATAATGGTTTTATAAACTTGAGCTCAATAAGTTTTTTTCAATAAAATCACTTCTATCAGTGTCTTTAGTCAGGCTTTGAAAAAGCATTTTATTATTCTAAGCTAGCATAACTTCTCATTAAAAATGCATATTTTCCTTTTTAAATAGACTAAAATCGCCATGTATTTTTTCTATCATTTTTTAGTTCCGCGCTGGTTAAGTTATATATTTGCTCAAGATCAGAGTCATTTTGATCGCCTAGGGCTATCAGGAGAATATTGCTAAACTCATTTTCAGGTTCAAAGGCTAATGATTTTGAGTTAATGTTGATTCAAAAGGCTCTTCAGTTTTTCCAATGATTTTTTTCATCTTCATCATCTATTTTTTCTTTGTGATTATCATTTTTTCATGCTATTGAGACAATCTTAGTTAATTTGACTTGGGGTTTCAATATCCAAACAAATAATATTATCGGAATAATTTTTGAACAAAAAATTTTCCTATCTCTTTGATTTTTTTTTTTTTCTTCTATGAAAGGAGAATTTTTTTGTCATAAATGAGGTTTCATTTTCTCTTGGAGATTTTCTGTTAGTTCCATCGATTCGTACACTTTTTGAGCTATTTTTTTTTAAAGTTTTCTTATTAGCATCATTTTTAATTCGTTGCCTTAGTTGTTGCACATGTACCATAAAAAAATTAAGCAGCAAATCAGTGGAATAATTTGATTAGCCTTTGGTTCTCAATCATGGCAGTAATTTTCACATCTCAAGCTTTAATCAAATATGCAAATCTTTTATTTTCCTTCTCTAGATTAGAATATTCTTACTATAAAGAGTGTAAACTAGTGATAGATTTTGTGAATCTTTTGTGCATGTTTGTAATTTTCTTGTAAACTTTTATTTGGAAAAGTTGTCATTCACAAACCCTTTAATATATGCATGGCTGTCTTTATTTGTGCCCTCATTGTTAATAATAAAACAATCCAAATAATAACACATATGAGAAACAGTCTAATAAATAGTTGAATAAATTTGAATTTAGTTGAGTTAACTCACATTCTTCTTGTGCTCATTAACTATAAAGAGTATCAATAAATTTATAATTTACCAATTTTGTTGGGCGAGTATAGCTAAAATTAACTAGATTTGAATAAAAGTCAACATATAATTTCAATAAATTAAAAGTATATAATCAAATAATAGAGTTCTAGTTAATTCCCTAAACCCTAAAATAATAAAAGTCAACCTTTTTGTCACTTGTTTGATCACAAAATGTCATAAAAATTTACTTGCATTTATTAAATCTTCGGGAAAAAAATCTTTTTTTGTTTAAGTTCAAAAGCTAGAATGCACTGATATGGATATGGAGACTAGGCTTATGAATTTAGCTCGAAGATCGTTAATTGTTCAAAAATTGAATCAAATTATCGTTCGGATCAAAATCGAATCGAAATAAACGAGCCAAATACAAGCCAAAATTTTGGATCAAATTTTTTTTCGAGTCGATTCCGAACTAACCTTAGCTCGGCTTGAAAAATGGATCGTTGACAACCCTAGTGATGTTAGGGATGCAAATTTAATGAATTCACTTCGAAGTTTGTTAATTGCTTGAAAATTGATTCGAATTTTGGCTCGTATTGAATTAAACAAGTCATGCCATAAGCTAAAATTTTGAATCGATTTTTTTAGCCGATTTTGAGCTGATCCCAACTCGTTTTTAAATCGGATCTTTAATGGTGCTAATGGAGACATGAACACGATACAACTTGAGAGTCAAACATGCCTAATTTTGAAATATAGGGCACAAACATGCTTTTGACGCTGTATTATAATTTATATTATTATAATTCTTATAATTTATAAAGTAATATTTAAAAATTGCATAATTAAGTAAACATGAAATAAATAAAAAAATTCTAAAGAAATAATGTTATTTAAAGATGAAATAAATAAATAAATAAATAACTTAGAAAATTATGATTGGTGGCAACGATTGAGTAAAAAGTTTTTTAATACAATAAAAAAATAATAACTAGTTAAATTCTAATAACAACATAAAAATCATATTTAGTCATTATTAATCTTGGGAATATGTTGTAGTCATCCTAGCAAACTCGATAATTTAAGTACTATTATTTTAATGAATAAAAATTAAAATCAAATTTTTTTGCTTGAGGCATAATTTTATGATGGCGATTTAGTGATGCTTGAGCGTATCTGGTTAACTTCATTTGAGTTGTAAATACACTTCAGAATACTAAATATTTGATTTGCAGTCAAGCTCTTTCTGAAATAATTTAGTATACTGAAGTGTATTTACAACTCAAATGAAAATACTAAAGGATTCCGAACTATAGTGAAGCATAGGTGACTCTTAAAGATTATTCATTTAAATCTTATATCTTTGAGCACCAAAATTATAATCACAAACTTAAGCTAATGGGGTTAACATTTCGATCTAACATAGGGCTTCGACATTACTCATTGAAGCATAGTTGGCTATTTAAAAGCCAAAAAGGTATAATAAAAAGTGATTATGCGATGCATTTGATGCTCAACACCCACTTTCTCCATACCATAGGCCACAAACTTTCAATAGTGGCTACGACCTTACTTTTTAATAGTGACTGTCGGCGCTAAAAAGTTTGGGGGTTGCCCGTAAGAAGCTGTCGGTCGCTGGAAGTGAAGTCTCGTCGCCCGCTTCGGAAGGACGTTTTAATTTACATATATATATATATATATATATATATATATATATATATATAATTTTAATATAATTTTAGAAATTTTTTATTGTCTACGAGTCGATTACACTGTCGGGCGTAGGGCTGCCAATCATCTGAGGAGGTTCAAGCCAACTCCCGCTAGACTTATGTCGGCGAAGGATACCATATCCTATTGTTCATCAAATGTCTGGATCTTGACGTTATAGGATAGGACATCTTTCTGCTCTATCTTCGGTATGCCTTTATCATCAACACCGTGCGCCCCAAAACGAATACTTGCGACCTTGCTTGATTGTTTCACGTATGGCAAAAGGCTATACGCGGACACTTATGCATCAGACATAAGCATCGAGAAAACCGAACCAAGAAGCAATGAAAGGAAAGAACAAAAATGGGGTGAGAGAGAGGAGATACTGATCCATCTAAAACACCGAAAATGAGATTGGGTCAGTTCTCAAAAACTCCTATCGAAAAAATCTGAAAAAGTAGGGTCTGAGATCTTTCCTAACAAACATAAAATACCACTTTGCGCTGATTTTCCAAACCCAAAAAACGTAGGATTAATCAAATCAACCAAATACTCTCCCAAATAAAGCTTGCAAATCTTCCCAAAATCCCAAAGTTGATATCAAAATCTTCCAACTTTCGAATTAATCCATAACCTCACGTATCAAATAAGCATAAAAAAACTTCCCACAAAACCAAATAAATGCTCACGACCAAGGTCAATAGAGAGAAGGAAGCAGCTACCAAGACTCTCGGCCAGGGCGAGGAACGGGGACAAAAAAGGTTCACGACTAAAGCAAGGGACAGCTGCCAAGACCCATAACCAAAGACAGCCCAAGAGATAACAAGTAAGGCTTACGGTTAAGGCAACAAAGGGCCCAGAAAAGAACTCTTAAAGCTCACGGTTTAAGGCAACAAAGAGCAGCTGCTAAAGCCCACGACCAGAGGCAACCCAAGACACAAGTCAGGCCCACGGCTACAGCAACCAAAAGAACCATCAATAGCTACTATGCATTCTTAGCAAACATAGGAGAATAACTAAAGCGAATATAATTTTTGGGATGACAAACTTAATCCACCAATAACATTCAAGCAAATCAAGCTTAGCAACAAGGACCAAATCACACCCAACGGCCTCTAATAGGCCTCATGGGTAAGGACCAATAGGCGGAGGCAAAGAGGGTCAACCGAACTCCCAAACCAAGGCACACATCACCCCAAATTAAAATCTGGCAAGATCAAAGCTGAACCACACCGCAAGCTCAAACAGGGCCATCCCAAAGATAAGATCAAGCCCAACAATGTCTAAAACCGCAACCCTCAAATGACCAAAATATAACACAATCCAAAACCGAGCCTAGCAAGGGCCAAAATAAACAAAGCCACACCCCAAACCAGCCTTAAACCGAGCCCAACAAGGACCAAAACCCAACAATATTAAAATCCAGACTTCCATAAAAAAGTACAGTTCTAGCCATTTCAAGCCAAAACCAAGCCGCAACCAAGGTTCGAATTCAGGTTACAACAAAATAGTAGAAAGAAAACATTTCCCTACATCAAAATATAGAAACGACACATGCCTTACACAAGAACAACTACAAAATTATTGCGAATCAACATAAATTCATCCACCACACGTATATTTGAGCCGAGACACCGGTGGGATACCAAAACCGAGCCCAGCAGGGGCCAAAACTGAGCCCAGCGGGGCCTCCATAAATGATAGAGCTCTATTCATTTCAATTCCAAAACCAAGATTCCAAACCCAGCCAAAACCGAGCCCAACAAGAACCAAAAGCCAAAACAGAGCTCAACAAGATTAAAACAGGGCCCAATCATTGATATAAATTCAGGCTTTAACGAAAATTAAAGTTCCAGCCACCTGCAGGTAAAACCGAGCCATCAAAAGCCAAGGAACAACCTGCATGTCTAAATATTCCAAGTATACAACGATTCCAACAGATTATTGAGCAGGGGAGCTGCCTCACGAGGAGCTAAACCAAGCCCTCAAAACAAGATACAAAGCTCTCCAGATTAAATAAATTTTCTCATAACATACATTTCAAGCAAGGGGAAGCCGTAGGAGCTAAACCGAGCCCCCACATATGTATAAAAAGTAAAGTGAACTCTCTAGCATTTATTTTTAAGCAAGAGCAAGTCTTAAGATGCCAAAGCCGAAACCCCAACATGCATGAAATGCCAAATAACCTCTCCAATATCTCATGCTAAATAAAAATAGATGAAAAGCTTCATAATACATATCCCCACATGCTTGCAAGAGGAGCTAGAATTATTTCAAAGCCACGCTTCAACCCTCCTGTTCAAAGTAATAGGACTATGCTACGATTTCATCTCAAGCTAATAGGAGAAAATAAGAACATTTATATCATGCTATGTTTGCACCGTCCTACGCAATTAATCGAATCTCACCCTTGAAACATGCTCACATTTCATCCTTCACATGCTTTTAAAGTGAATACCTCAAAGTATATGCAAGTAGAGTGAACTAGCATGCTGTATCATCCAACAGAGTCAAGTTCAAGGGCTCGACAAAGAGGAAAACCTAAAGGAAACAGGGCACCGAAGAAGGGGGGGGGGAAGAAGAGGTACCTCCTTAATGCCAACGTAAAGCACTGCAACACAAAAATTCACCTCCAGGAAATGCTCTCACAGAAGTCCCCTTTCCGATCTCCTCACAGCCAAAATTTCTACTCTCCTCTTTTGCAAACTTTTTTTCAACAACCCCAAAATTCCAAAAGAAACTATGTTTAGACAGAGAAGAGAGGAGAAGAGAAAGGAGATCACACCATCGACCCACGACACTTGAATCGAGCCAAATAAGGAAAGGACGCATTTTCTGCTCACAGAAGGCAAAGCAACCGAAACATCTAGGACCGAACGGCGAGCCTAGTGGCAGCGAGGGAAGCATCGGGAAGAAGAGATAGTTTGCCATTCAAGTGTACCAGGGAGCAAGCTTCCCTGAGTCAAACTACCAAGAAAAGGAAAAAAGACAGTTCGGGGAGACTGGCACGGCTTCGGGAAGGAGGGCCGCGGGCAGAAGAATGTCAGACAAGGACGAACAAGGTCAACTTTCTCTCGCGTGGAGGAGGAGGAGCTCGGTTGGCTCGAGACCGAGAAAGGGAAAGGCCAGACACGCGAGCGGGAGAGGGAAGGGAGACAGAGCTCGGGTGCGTGCGTTTAGGGATTTAGGGCTTAAAGAGGAAAGGGAGGATTTGGTTTTATATAAATTAGCATATATATATATATATATAATTATATGCGATTTATTCACGCGCGGCGTCGTAACAAAATGGGTGTCCTCCGTAGGCAAAATCGACGTTCCAGACGTGTCGGTGCAGTCCGTTTTGTCATCCGGGGTCGCTCGGACGACGTCGTCGACAATCGGGTCAAAAACGCGTCAAAATTCAAATTTCACAAAATTTCGACTCGCGATCAATCGTTTCAAAAAATTTATTCGAGTCTTCGACAGGTAACAATGCAAGCGATGCGAATTGTAGCGATCGGACGCGCCAACTCTCCGAACTGCGAAGTTTTGTGCGCGTGAGAGTGCGAATTATGCAGAAGGCCACCCTAAGGCTTAAAAGATCCTATAAGAATTCCTTTTGAGTTTCCTCATGTCGGTTTCACCTTCTTAAGTGCTAGAAGTTGACACCACACACACGAAACCACAAAAGAGGACAAAAGCATGTTCAATTTCTAAAATGAGGTGGGTCCCATTTCTAAAGTTCTAAGATAGTCAAAGGGAGATCCCTAAGGCTAGATCCTAAACCCGAAGAGGAAGACTAGACCTCACCAAAAATGAGGTCAACAATGACCACCCTTGATAATTATAAAAAAGGTATCCAAATCTCTAAAGGACAACCTGAGAGGTTTCTCTTGAAGTTGCCCGATTGATCTCATGAAAGCCACCAACTATAACTGAGAAATCAAACTTAATGACCTTGAGTAGATGAGATTCAACTTGTATATGGTATAGCTACTTGGGAGAAAGACCTTATCCATGCTACCCTGCTGCTAGTCACTCAAAATTCATTGAATAGCCTGGTTTGTTGACATTGGTCGCTATTACTGGCTTCCGACCACTTGATTGACTGACAGGCTTATTCATTCTTGCCAACATCTTTGGAATCATTGACAAGTGTGATGTGCTATTTTACCGTTTTGACTTATGTCAACTCGTAAATCCACTTAGACCCTCCCCTCTTAGCTAATTAAAAGGCTAACACTTAATGCTGTTTGTCCCACTCATTTAAGCTGCACATTACCCTTAGTTTTGAAAAAGAATATACTCCAAACCAGGTAAACTTTCGTAGAAATGTATTTTAAATTCAAATTATAGCTCATGAGTAATGGATAGTCATGCATGCATTGGAGCTCTTTGGTGATGCTTAGTATTTATGAATCATTTAGTCAAGATGGCAAGTCAATCTCTTTGTCTGAAATGATTCAAATTTAATATTGAAAGTACTTCTTCATCACACTTTCATCCTAATCTGCTTGGAATACTGGAGACGATAGAGCCCGTGATCATTAATTAGGCTCTCTAGATATTTTAGCAACCTCTATGACAATAGTAGACTTGGTTCGCTAGTAGACTTGGGATGATAGAACCATGTGATTTTAATTGATTTTTCTCTATTCCCACAATTAAACCTCACAAAATCAAGCACAGGCCTTATTCTTATGCCTAAATGATTTCTTTAATTAAGATCACTTTTTTTTTTGTTGGAGATATGATTATGATACTAGAATTAGCCAAACCCACTATAACGGAAACAAGTTTTATCAAGCAAACGATTACTGTTATAATCATGACTCAAAATAGAAATGAGAACACAACAAACATTAAAGATTTGGGGACAATGATGGTCTCAATGAGGTGGGTGCGGATAGAAGTGGGAGAGGGGGGTGGAGTAGGTGGTTGAGATTGTGGGGTGTATGGTGGCTGGTGGCCAGAAACAGGGAGAAGGGGAAGGAGGCAAGTAGGCGGCTAGATCTGGAGGGCTAGAGCTGATGGCAGGTGGCTGGGAACAGGAAGAAGTGGGGAAAGGAGGGCTGGCGGTTGAATTTGGAGGGACTGGAAGGGGTGTAGGCTAACGGTAAGGATAGGGAAGTGGAAAGGGATGGCTGGCGGCTAGATCTAGAGGTCTTGAAAGGAGTGCAGGCCGACGGTGAGGATAGGGATGGAGGAGAGTAGAGAGGAATTGGAGTGGATAAACACCACCTCGGAGCAGGACACAACCGGAGGACTGCCTGTTCTTGGATAAAACTTTAGGAAGGGAAGAAGATTCCAAGTAGAAATCTAAAATAATACGTACAATGTTCTAACCTTAATTTAGTAAACACACATAAATAGAGGATGAATACATATGAAACGAAAAAGGGAAGGCGGGGGGGAGGGGGATTATAAAGTGGGTGGCAATCCCGCCCCTATGAAGGGTGTCCGATCCAATAGGAGGCTGGACTGAGACCCATCCTGGTTGGTTCAACTAGCTATTGTCGCACCCCAGCTGACCCCTCTTTAAGGGTTGACTAAGGTGCGACAGAGGTGGACAATTCAGACAGACTAAATTCTCACCAACATTTATCATGACTTGCAACTTCTTATCATGAATATTGAATCGTACGATACATTGTCTATGTACATAAAAACTACTTCTCGAAGGCATAACAACACACAAAACAGGAGTAAAATGCATAATATTAACATGTACTGACAACAGAATCAGAAGTGTACCTGTACTCTCTTCTTCATATTTTTTGGGTTCTAGTGGGTAATTGCAAAAATTTGGGCTTTTACTAGTTGCGCAGTTTTGCGTTTAGAAGTTTCATCCTTTGCTTGATAGAAGGCTTTCCTAAAAACTAAGTTTTGCTTGACGGGCCTCCTTCCAAAAATTTTTTGGGCTATCCCTATCCTTGAATTCTCAGTGGTCTGATGTCTCTTTTCTTTTCCTGTGGATAGTTCATTTAAATATGACAAAACTGTTCACATTTGTAGTATTTTCTGGAACCAATCAAACACTGCCCAAAATGTCTTTTCCCACACTTTTCACAAATTGATTTTATAGCTGAGGCTGATTTTGCTTACATTTTGATTTAATTTTCTTGTTTTGAAAGTATTTTCCTTTGCAAAATTTATTTCGCTTGCTTGTCTGCGGTTGCAACTGTTGACTGGAAAAGTTAGTTCATTTTTTATTCTTCTGCCTCTTTAAACTAGCACAGAGAAATCATTGATTTTGAATGACACCAAAGTCAACCTCAACTAATCTCTAAGATCGCACAAAAATCGGCAAGGTGCATATCTAGATAGAGAATTAAATTTTGCCTCGTATTGCATAATTGTCTTGAACACCTGAGTCAAATTGAAAAATTTATCTTGCGACGCTAATTTGGCTGAAGGCGAAATAAGCCAATCTTTGAAGAATTTGACAAATTCATCTCATTGAATTTGTGGAAGATGTGTCACTTGAAATTTTTTTCTATGTTGCGTTTGCTTTCACTTTTTTGCCTTGTCTTCTAGCATGAAAATGGCTAACACTAATCTTCTGGTTTACGGACAAATCATACCATCCAAAAATTTTTTGATCTTCAACAACTATATGGTCATTGGCATCCTTGAATGCAGATGGCTTGAAAGACTGATAACTTTTGAATGCCGATCAAGTTCCTACACCAATTTTAGATATGGGCTCTATATTAGTGGAGGATCTTTCAATGACAGCTATTTTACAGATCACTTGTTATATCGATTGAGCGATGTCTTATAGCTCAGTTGCTCTTGTTTCATCTGTTGTTTTGTTCTGATTTTCATTTCTGTTCAAAATATCTTCAGATCTTCTTGCTCTACACTTGGCCTGATAGACTGACTCTCAGTACTTTTTGATTCATCTTCAAACATATTTAACTGTATTGGTAATGATTATTATTCAAATGCAATTTATCATATAATAGTTATATTGTCCATGCATGATGTTTTATGTCGAACGGGTTACCCACCCCAGATTCATCAACTTTCTATCATTCTCTTCATCTAATAACTATGCTTTAAAGTCACGACGAGTGCTGGTGTGAATTGAGTCTGATTGAATTGTCCGTCTTTATCGCACTTCAACCGACCCCTAAACCGGGGGTGGTGGTGGTGGTGGTGGTGGTGGTGGTGGTGGTGGCGGTGGGGGGGGGGGGGGGTTGACGACCATGCAACAAGCTGGTTTAGCCAGCCTCCAAAGCGTCGTGTCAGATTAACTTGAGAATCTAAAGCTCTTAGGAATTTTTAACACTTAATCTGATCAAATTCTATTTTCTCAACAAAAATATTTTAAATCAATCAGCCTCTTGAAATCCTCTTTGAATTTTGAAATTGTTTTGTCAAGGTTGGGCATTCATTTCTGGATCTCACAAGCTTAGGAAATAAAGTTGGGAGTATTATGTGGGGCTAATTCCAGCTGGCTGAACTGGCTGGCAGAAGGATCGAGCAAACCAGGTTTGAGGAGGCCGATCTCAATTCCTATGGGACCGAGTGGGAGTGGCACTTAGATGGGCGACAATGCTGCCAACCCCTTCCCTTTTTTTCATGTTTCTTTTATGATGGGAGTATTTATATACTTGTTGCTGGATATAGGGTTATGTTATGTTTGATTACCGTTTTTAAATTTTGTGTGGAGTCTCCTCTTGCCTAGCTAGGGCTCTATCCAACGACAGGTGATGTTTTGGCTGTATCCTACTCCGAGGTGATATTGTATCATTTCCTATTTCCTCCCTACCTCTTTCCCCTTATCTCTCCTTAGCCGCTGGCCACCCCTGCTCCTTGTTAGCTTGCTGCCCTCTTCCTTGTAGTAGTAATTGTTGTCCAACCTTCTAACAGCCGACCACACCCTTCCCAACAGGCTGTCCACCTATCCAGCCAACAGCCTGCATCCATGAAAGGTGTGCATTTTGCATTAAAGAAATAAAAGAAAGTTATAAAAAATATAAAAAGAGCACCTTAGCAGCATGCTCACAAAAAGCTCTATCCCTTTTGACAAAAAACAAACAAGGGATGGCTATTGTCTATATCTCTAAATACAAAACTATCTTGAAAAACACTTTGTGGAAAAATATGAGTTGTGACATTGATAGATCTAACTATATGAGAGAAGAACACCTGACGAAAGAAGGTTAAAAAAGTCACATTGGGGTCAAAGTTGTTCGGTTGCCGCCAAAATGATTTGTCCATAGATTGTTGGAGTGCTTGTATCACATTGTTGTTGTCACCTTCTATAACCATGCCATTCATCTCTTTCATCCACAGTTCGATCAACGTACCGACAAAAAGGGCATCTTCCAGCTCGACACAGGAGCTATCCCACTGAAATAGTTTCAGCACAACCGCAATCAAGCATTTGCTCGAATCAACCCGAATTACCTCACCGAACCCAACAAGATGGGAAGATAATAATGTCCCATTAATTTTTGCTTTAATCCATCTAGAAGAGGGGGCCAATGTACCAATATGGGTAATAGGACAATCCATTGGACCGAGTGGTGCCCCATTGCTCCTGAATGGGAAAAACATGAGTTTGCATCTAGCCGCCCCTTACGTGCAGCTATTCTTGCTGTCTAGTCTGTCCCACCATCACCCAACATCCTGTCGCTTCTGTAGTCTTGTTTGTCGTCCCACTGCATGCCTCAAACAAACAACTAAATCTCTCCCCTTTCCCCTTCCCCCTCCCCTTACCGCTTTGCCCGATGCCACCTTCTGCCTCAGATCTCTTTTGGTGCTAGGCAGATGTCGTTGTTGTGTTGTATTTTCGTTTCGAGTTGTGTTGTAACCCTGTTCCCTTTGCTTAATAAAGTTTTTCTTTGTTTCTGTTGTTTTAAACTAGTTACAGTGTCGGTATCAGACCTAGCCTAACCTTAGTCATATCCCAAGGCTTCTTAGCAATCACCATATCCTAAAAGTTTTCTTTCCCACTACCAAATAACATTTCCACTTTCACAAATCCAAAACCCTAATCATGCCACCAAGAAGATATATGCCCGAACTTGCCCGAGAAGATATACGACGAGAGCTCCATCGTCTTCAATAAAGACTTGCAAATATTGATGAGTTAACTCGGGGGGAGGTTACCCTCGACCGAGATCTGGAGAGTTTAAGGGGAGAAAGAGAAGAGGATCTGAATCCCTTATGTAGGGAGAATTTCAATGATGAAGAAGACATGACGCCATGTTTCAGAATCCAATATCAAAGGAGGCCTAGAGAGGGATATTTGAATCCCTTCCATAGGTTGAATTTCAGAGAGGAGATATCATTTGGAGGGCACATAGACTTCGACATCAAAGTTGATCTACTAAAATTTGAGGGAGGTATGGATCCAAAAAAATTTATTGATTGACTGTAATCTGTTGAAAGGATCTTTAATTGTATGATTGTGCCAAAGGACAATAGGGTCAAGTCAGCTGCTATCGAGTTGAAGAAGAGTGTTTTTTTTGTGGTGGGAGAACTTACAGAGACAGAGAATAATGGAAGACGGTGATAAGATTACCAGGTGTATGAAGATGAAGGAAGCATTGCAGATGTTTCCGAGGCTACACCACTTGCAGTGGAGGGATTTGTCAGCAGTGGAGTTCACAGACCAGTCTGATCAATTGCAGATGATGTGTGATTTGCGAGCCAGATGAGCATACCATCGCCCGTTATCTAGGGGGCTTGAAACCCGCTATTAGCAACGTGGTACAGTTGCAACTTTACTTGCACTTGAAGATATCCAAGCCTTAGCATTGAAAGTGGGTAGGGAGTAGAAACAGAGCAGGCGACCACCAGCAGCCGGACAACCTCCAACAATTGGAGATAACAACAGGAGCACATCTTAGAGAGTTGAGAAAGTTGGTTCAGAAAAGGATAGAGCTACTCCCAATGAGAAAAAAATTTGAGAGAAGTACCACGCCTGCTATAGTCCCCACCAGAAAATGTTTCAAATGGATTTGGGCACATTGCTTTGAGCTGCCTGACAACCAAATTGTGTTTTTTACCGAGCAGGGTGTCGTGGAGGAGTTTGACGATGAGGAGAAAGTTGAGGATCAGGGTGAGGTGTGTCATCTGCAATAGGATGAAGGAGAAGCACTTGTGGTTCGACGCATCCTACAAGCTGAGGATACAAGGGATCCACAGTGGTTTAGCTACAATATCTTCTACTCCCGCTGCACGGTGAATGAAAATGTATGCAATCTCATCATCGTCGGGGGGAACGGTAAGAATGTATCATCTACTCAAATGGTTGAGAAGTTGGGTCTCATGACTTAGAGGCCTTCCCAGTCGTATTCTCTGACGTGGTTGAAGGAGAGCAGAGTTAGCATTGACCAGAGATGTATGATGAAGTTTTCGATTGAGAGTCGGCTACAAAATCAGGTGTGGTGCAACGTAATTCCCATAGATGCCCGCCACCTTTTGTTAGGGAGGTCGTGATAGTTTGGCCGTAGGACTCAGCACAACTGATTCAAAAGCACATATTTCTTCACCAGGGATGGAAAACAAATCATTCTACTTCGATCGGCGGAGCTTGGGATCACATGAGCCCTTGTTAGTAGAGCAGTCTCGGTGAGACTAGTTTTGGTGATGACTGGGGATGATGAGATTGCGACATCAGAACTAGACACGGGGCAGGCATGATAAAGGGCATTTTAGGATATCCGGGTCAATACTTTACCATTAGCTCCACCACTGTGCGGGAGGTTTCAGTACCTCCACATCAGATCTGGTTACGTTGGCCATGGATGACATTGGGAGTATTCGACAATAGAGGTGGGAAACACAGTTCAACTCAGGTAAACTTAGAGAAAATTAGGTAAACTTAGAGAAGATTGGATTGATGTGGATTTTTGCTCATAAGTTGAGAAAGACCCTCAGGTACCTTGGAGGATGGTGCGGTCGCCAATGGGATCCAAATGCTACTAGGATTACAGAAGAAGAACTGGAAGCTTTGACGAATGAAGTCAAAGCTCCCCCAGTCCTGAAAGACTTATGCAGGGCTAAAGCTGGCAGGCTGAACCGACTAGCAGAAGGACCAGGTGAACCTAGTTTGTGGAGGCCGATCCCGATTCCTATGGGACCGAGCGAGAACGACAGTTAGAAACGGACGGTAATGCCGCCAACCCCTTCTTTCATTTTCTGTCTTTTCTCCTTTCTTTTGATGTTTTCCACCTAACGGGATATTTATATGTTTTTTGCTGGAATTAGGGTTATGTTATGTTTGATTAATGTTATCAAAATTTATGCGGAGTCTCATCTTCTCTTACTAGGGTTGTATCCAACGACGGGCGGTGCTGTTGTATCCCGCTCTAAGGTGGTGTTGTATCCTTTCCGATTTCCTCCCTACCTCTTCCGCCTTTTCTCCCCTTAGCCGTCGGCCACCCCTACTCCTTCATGTTAGACTGCCCCACACCCCCCCTCCAGCACACCCCCCCANCCTCTAACAGCTGCCTGTCCACCTATCCAACCACCAGCCTGCATCCAGCCGCCCCTTACCTGCAGCTGACCGTGCTGTCCAACGCGTCCCACCATCAGCCAGCAACCCGCCGCTTTCTTCCCTGCAGTCTTCCTTGTTGCCCCACTCTTCTAGCCCTCAAACCTCCCATTAAATCTCTTCCCAACCTACCTTACAACCACCAGCCCTTCCACTTCCCCTTGCCGCTGTGCCGACGCCACCACCGCCCTCGGATCTTCACTTCTAGCCCTAGCCAGAGGTTGTTAATGTGTCGTATTTCCGTTTTGAGTTGTGTTGTAACCCTGATCCCTTTGCTTAATAAAGTTGGCCTTCGTTTCTGTTGTTTTGAACTAGTTCCGGTATCAGAATAGCTACTTTATTATCAGGAGATGACATTGCATACATTGGCATCATGACTTGATTAAGTATTATACTCAGTAATTTAATTTTTTGTCGTGCACATGTTTAGGCTACTTGAACTTCAAGCGAAATGACCTAGATAGTTATTCCTTCTTCAACATATGTACATCTTAATACTCCAATTATTTCTTAAAATTAGTTTCCAAAGTTTTTTTCGGGAAAACTTGGAGGAGCAATGCCTAACTATAGTTTCAAAGGAAGATTTATATACATGCCGCTCAATTCCTATGTATTTACATATCTGCCACCTTAACTATGCATGAAAAAATGTATTTCACTTTTTTAAAGTTAAAATGGTGGTTATTTTTTGATGTGATATTAAAGATTTGAATGGTATAAATGAAAAATATAAAGTTCAAGTGTTTAATATGGTAAATACATAAGAATTGAGTGGTTTGTATGTAAACCATTTTTAAAATACACTTGTAATTACTTAATATTACTTACCCCTAATCTTTTTCTTATAACCTTCTTGATATACAATAGCCTATGAATATCTTAAAAAGTATAACTTTATTAACATTTTTCAAAGTTGATTAGTAGGAAGCGTTTCCCTGCATGCTGCTGATTCTTAAGGAAGTTTACGCTAAACATGGTTGGAGAAGGACTTCTAGATAATTGGAGGCTAATTTCTATGTTATTGCAGGTGTTTCACGCACAGATGTTCATGGTTGGCTGGATGTGTCAAAAGCTAATGTTGGAGTTGGCTGTGATTCTTGTGGGGTGAGTTTCATTCGTCCGCATGTCTTCGGAATTTTTAGGCTCCCATTTTATTACTTTTTCTGATGTTCAATTTGGTCTCATAACCTACTAAATTTGAACCAATTTGATTCTATCGTCAAATTTCTCATTCTTTTGGGCACAAAATTGATGGAGGGAAGCTTTTTATGAGTGAGTTTTGAACTTCTCCATGCCAATCTTATTAATTTAAGCCATAATTTAATATCAAGATTGGCCATAAAAAATTCAGAATGCTCTTATGTAAATTTTCCCTCCATCAATTTTCGTCTAATGAAATCGATGATAGGACCAATTTGGTGAGTAGAGATTAAATTTAACACCCGAAATAACTAATTAAATCATTTTATTGTCCCAATAATCTGCTATCCTTTCTGTGCAGATGTACCCCATTACTGGGAAAAGATACAAATGCAAAGATTGCAAAGAAGAAATAGGTTTTGATCTGTGTGAGTCTTGCTATAATACCAATTCTAAGCTTCCAGGAAGATTTAACCAGCAACATAAACCCGACCATCAGTTTGAACTCGATGATTCACGTATGTTACGTAAGATGCTCCTGCGAAGATCAATGGCAGAAGAACCAGACCAAGTAGAAGATTTCTTTGAAGCCCACTTTTCTTTTCTTGAAGCCGATCGCAATGCTGGTGCCAATGTCAGCAATGAGAATGTTGATAGCACTAATTCTAGTGAAAATGAAGACACAGAAAGAAGGTGAATCAATGATGATGAAGGAATGAAGTAGAAGGTGAATTGATTAAATTTTTATCCATATTTAATGCAGAATCAATTGATATTCTGTTAATAAATAGGTATAGAAATGTGAAAAAATGTTGTCCACTGTCTTTTCTACACACTTTACACTATACTGAATGATGTTTAGCACTTCATAAATACTCACTATTTTATCCCAAAATATTGTGCTAAATTTTGGTGCACAGTAGTTCTATCTTTTTAATTTGTTTCTATTTCTGTATATTTTCACAATAACGATTAATACAAATATACAATCCATCTTTCATCTTTCTTTAATCTGTTAAAAGCATAATTTTGTTGGATTCAAATGATGTCAGAAACTTATAGAATCTGGAGTTCTTGGCAAGATTGCAAGTGAGAGGTGGGAGAAAGGAAAAAAAAAAAATTGTCTATGAATAAAAGCTAACCCAGCTTCAAGTGCTCTAGAGAAGAAAACATAGATGGAGATCTTTCTTTGTTTAGAGAGAGAAATAATGGTGAGAGAAATGGAGGGAGGGAGAGATTGAGAGAAGTGGATGTTTCTCTTATTTTAGAGAAAGAAATAAAGGAGAGAGATGTGTAGGTGTTCTTAGGAGGAGATGGTCGGTGGGATGGTCGTCGGCAATGCGCGTTGAGAAAGGAATGTATTCATAATTGTATAGTCCCTTACAAAAAGGGTGGATAAAGATCTACAGAAAGAGGAGTTAATAAAGAGGACAATACGAAGAAACGCTTTTTAAATTCATGATTCAATTCAAGCTTCTACATATTTTCCTGAAGATTGTTGTAGATTGAGATGGATAAATTGCAAAAAATATTAAAATAAAATTTAGGAAATAAGGTAAGATTGCAATTTGATGATATACAAAACTCCCTAGTGAAATAAGTATGTTGAGAGAATGATCATGAATTAATAGGAAGAAAATTTAATCGTCGAAAATGTTAAACAAAGAATTTCACATAGTTAGCCTGAGAACTACAAACTAAGCAACTAAGAGTTGCTTGAGAGGCAACCTAAGCCATTGTTTGGTGTTGTGTGCACGCATAATGTAATATTTATATGAAAGTGCTGCACTGCTTATCAACATCATCATATGAAGCTTATTTTTATATCTCCACACTAGCATGTAATAAACTCTGAAGATTTATTTCATTCATCATCTGAGAAGTCTTTCTCCTCTATGTTATTCTTTTATTTATTTTAGTTAAGTTGGTAGATTTTGAGTTTAGGGTTATATTTCTCATTCCCCTAATTCTAATAAGCCAAACTTAAAAGTACACTCCCCCATTTCAGAGAACTGAAGCTCAAGAAACACTCCTAATTAGAAAAAATTTTGTATTCAGACTCTAGGTACAAATTTGCGTCCAGAGTCCAGTGATAATTTACCACTTGACAAATGGGCCTCACATATTTTAAAAATCACTCATAACCAATGTATTATAATTGGGCTCACTTGCCACGTGACAAGTTTTCACTGAAGTCAGGATGCAACATCCTCTTCCTGATCAGAGAGCTCAAGCTCGAAGGTCATTAATTCAAGGAGTTCAAAGGAAATTGTTATTTCATTTCACTTGTCTCAAAACAAATTTAGCAAGAAAATTGATTCTAATAAAAAGAACTAAAGAGAGTACTTCTTTTTAAAAAAGAAAAAAAAAAAGATAAATTGTCAACTTCCGAATAACTAAAATAGTACTTTATTGCTTTAGGAAACAACTTAATGCAGATGAATTTATAAATTTTAGGTGACACAATTCTCCATAAATCTATTTCACCACAGTTTTAAAATTAAGCTCTAATAATACTCTAAGATGATTATTTCAACCTCAATTAATACAGTTTGGATACTATTTTTGCAATTCTATAAACTTTTGGATTAAAAGGGCCTCATGTAAATAGTGAGAGACTATTTTGACACTTACCTAAAAACAAAGATGTGGAACATAGAACCTAATATAAAATAAAATAAAAAAAACATATATCCAAAACACCCCTGAAGCATAATAGAGGGGACATGTCCTACATCTCTAAGAACTACAAATTATAAGCACCACCAGCATTTATACATTAAAAAGTATAAACAAAAATTAAATACAAAAAGATATACACCAACATTTCAATTCTCGCAAAACTTTATTTGAAAGAAAATTAGCTAAACATGAACATAACAATTAGAAACCCAACGTTCTATGGGATTATAAGATCATTGAGATAAAAGTATTATCTGATAAATTTATTTTATTCTCCAAAATTAAGCAGGTCTCTTGCTTGATCTCAGGCTCTCTTTGCTGCTCTCAGCGTCAGCCTCTTCATTCTAAAAGAAAAAAATAAGAGATTCAATAAAAATACTAAACTTAAAGGATAAATTAGTAATGCATTGGAGGGCTAAAAATTAGGCCAAAAATAATGCCAAATTCTACAAATTAATCATAAAATTTGACTCTGCAATTCAATAATAAAAGGATGATAAGGGTAAAATCATAATTCCACTATTTTACTTTCACTAATGTGTGAAATCGAAAACTTTACACTCAAGTGGAGTTTTAAGACGATCTTTCTTCCTAAACACACCAAATGACGCATCAGAATATTTTAACAATCCTTCAAAGTAATTTTCTTTTTCCTCAAGTTTAAGCAAACAAATGTTTACAGAGTTAAAAATAGTTCATCTTACAGGTGTTAAAAGATAATTTTAAGGCCATTTAAAATCAGTTTTATTTTTATTTTTAATTTTTCATTTATTTTGTTAATGTTTTAATTTGAAATAAAAACATTTTTAGTACGTTAAACTATGTTTAGTTGCTTTTAAAAACATATAAAACAACTTACAGTCATTTTGGGTGCTTTTATAAACAAGTTTTAATTTTTACAATAAAAATTAAAAGAACTTTAAAAATACGCCAAACAAATATATTTACAAAAAAAAAAAAAAAAAAGATCCCAAACATTGGTAAATTTGTGATTAGCAGATTTCAAAGGGCTTAAAGGACAGTTTTTTATTATTTATTTATTTTACATTAACCTACTTAAAACATCCAAATTCGTAAATATTAGCATACCTGTGTTTCTGTGACATGATCTTTATGCTCTGGCAGTGTTGATGGCGAACCTCTAAAAAATTGTGGCTTGAAAGCATCATATCCGCATTGAATTTTACTGTCTGATTCAGAATAGCATGCCATTGCCTCAGAAAACTGGGCCTCATTGAGGCTTCTTTTCTTAGCAGAAGAGGATTCTGCAGTAGATCTCAAATCTTCATCCTCACCAACATTTCCCTTCTCCTTACGACGCTCAAATTCAATTTCCTTTCTTGCAACATAATCTATATTTCCACTCCTCTTTTCGTCACAAGTTCCATCAATATTAAGCATCGATGGCACTCTTTGATCATGAGATGATGTGATGTCTGAAATTTCTTTCTTAACGACCACTTTCGGAATATCAAAAGTTTGCGTCTTGGCATTGTCAGCAAAGACTTCACAAGAAATGTTGAATCTTTCGGCTTTCGCGGCTCGATCAAGTTCCCACATAACGGACAACGAATCGTAGAGCCCTTCTCTCACGGTATTGATCTCCACGATTGGTTTTGGGTAGTTTGATCCCAAGTCGACCCCAGCAGCCTTTAGTATGGATGTTGGAGCATCCCATGGATGATGTATCCATTGAGTGGGCAGCCTTGCAAGTTCTGGAATCCAATTTCTTATGTATTCCCCATCTGGATCAAATTTCTTACCTTGCTCCTGATTCTCAATGGAATGAATGATGAGAAAAACAGAAAAAAAAAATGATATTTTTTGAGTGATTAAAAGCATCGTAATATATCCAGTTTCATAGATTCAAGAAAATTTATGATTCAGAAATAAAATGATTTGAATTAAATGATTGGATGTTCGCAGATTCCTAAAGTATAATCCTGTCATATTTAAAAATGAATGAACACTCAAGGGCAGGGAATTTGAGAGGGAGGGTGTGTAGGAAGGGAGCATTGAGGGGAGTTGATGATATTATATGGTTTCAAATGCAATTGGGGTGGCGTTAAAAAATTCTAAAGAACTAAGGATTTGACCCGACAGGAAACTAACTGATCAATTTCAGTTGATTCGCACAATTCATGGTTCAATGTTGACTCCTAAAACAAGTAGAAATGGCATAATGGGTCAGGTAACCCGTAGTACTATTCAAAAGCAAAACTTTAAAGTATTAAAATTATCTCTCGGAGAATCCGATGGAAGAGTCCAATTGTAACCTCAATAAATTTTGCTACAAAAATGTTTGTTGTGCATTGTTTAATGTGATAACTTATTATCTTATCTTATAGGATGCAAATTATTTAAAGCATAAATATTTACTATCATGCAAGATAATCTAATGACGTTTAGCTGATTTTAAATTGCTTTGTTGCTGAGATCGAGTTAGAGGTTTTTTATTTTTTTTATTTTGAGGTTATAAGCCAAAATTGAAGCATATTTCTTCCCTAAATTGTACAAAAATAAACTAAGAAGAAAGTCGAGCCTACAGGTCTAATTGAACCCAATAAATGAACCAAAATCATACCAAACAAAGTGGAGCAAGAAGCAAGGCAGAATAGTTATTCTTCGATCATGATTTGCCTCTCAAGTACTTTGTATTAGTTCTAGTTCCACTAATAATTGAACTGAAGAGAGTCAATATGGGCAAAATTTAACCCGACTTGAGTTGCACCACTAGATATCATTGATAGCTACATTAAACATGACTGAAATAAGAATGCGCGTCCGATACGAACTGATATTCTCAAGTTTGGATGAACATTGAAGCAATCAAAATACATATGCCCAAATCTTTTAAAAAAGGTGTAATACAATGTAATATTTTCAAACACAACCTATTGCGGTGAGAGCTCTTTCAGCGTCCCTTGACAAACAACAACACGAGCTCTCACCGGAATGATTCTGGATCAAGTTGTACAATATGGAAAAGACAAGTTATACAAAGTTGATAGAGATTAAGGCAATCAATGGGCTATCGTAAGAGTTGTTTGAAGTTGCAGTATTCTCCGAGATTGATTTGAAGTCAGGGTATCAAAAAGTTTGGATGTGGTCAAAGGATGTGCACAAGACTGCATTTTGAACTCGTGGGAGTCACTATGACTTTCTGATTAAAATGAAAGGACTAACAGATAAGGATGCCACGTGAGAGCTGAACAACTTGATCTAACAACAAATTTTTTTCTCACCTTAAGGACAATATTTTTTTGGGAGGTGATTATTATTATGTCGAAGCCAAAAAGGACAATTTAATAATTTATTATTTTTTATTGTGAGATATAAATAAGACTAATATGTTTAGATTTAAGAGAGTTGTTGTCTTGAGTCTCTGATTTAGGGTTTCAGAGAAATCACATACCTCTCGAATTATAAGCATTGGGAGAAATCGCCTATCTCTTGAATTTGAGGTGCTTATCTTTATGTATTCGTGTTGTGTTGCTTTGTTTTGATAAAATAAATTATTTACTTGCCCTAAATTCTGTAAAAAATTGTTTTGGTTTGTATCACAAACACATCCAAATGCCACCTAAACAGTAAAAATTTCTTGAGAGGCCAAAGTAACCTACATCCATTGATAATCTGATACCTTTGAATTATTTGAAATAAGTTTTTACTTGAAAATTAAAGTTTCAAATTTAATAATCTAAAAAATTAGACTCAAGTGGACAGAAAAAATCAAAGATAGAGTGAGAGAGAGAGAGAGAGAGAGAGAGAGAGAGAGAGAGAGAGAGAGAGAGAGTTTTATTTTGCATATTGCATGTTAGATGTACCCCAACAATTTACCCTCTACGATGTCCATTATGGAGCATCTAGAGCAAGAGATCACTAGTGCATGTGTATTAAGAGAGAGAGAGAGAGAGAGAGAGAGCCTTGATGAATTGTCTTGTACTGCCCCGACAAAAAATTGGGTTAAGGTAGAGAGTTGTAGATAGTCTCAAGATGGCGAAGAGATGAGAAATAGTGTTCCTTAATCATTTAGATAGGCGGGCAATTGTTGCAAAGAGGACAATGGGAAGTCAGATGAGGAGAGGACCACATCCTCATGGTTTTCATTTAGACAGTTCAAGACGTAAAAAAAAAAGGAGAGGGAAAAGGAGAGAAAGAGGTGTAGTAGGGCTTTGATGAAAGGGTGGTCTAATGAAGTTACAAAGGGTAGAAATGAATGAGAGAAGAGTGAAGTTGGGTTGGGTAGAGGAGGTAGGAGAAAGCAAATGAATGTTGGGCAACCACCACCCCTTTTCTCCAACAAATGAGCAAAAATAAGTAGATTGAGTTTGAGATTAGTCAGGCCGGAGAGGTATTAATTAAATTTCTACTTAGGCTCAAGCAAGCACTAGAAATAAAGATCTAAAGGACTCATTTTAAATCCTAATAAGGAACAAGAAGAGAAACCAATATTGTGGGCTTGCTTGCCAAGGCTAAGTTCCCAGTATCTCAAAGTATACCCAATCATTTAATATGATATATGAATTGATAATGCCACTTGAAAGATCAAAGATCTAATAACATTCAAACTTATCATAAATGGAACCACGAGGAGATTATAATAAGAAGTTTGCAATAGATAGAACTAACCTCTGGACTGTCAAGTCTAATGAGCTCATGACCATCTGGTAAGCTACCAGATATATATTGCCATCCAAGGATGTCACTTTCCAGGTCAGCATCCAAGAGCGTGTCCCAAAAATATTTCATTCCCCATGTCCATGGAAGTTGAAGAAACTTGACGAAGAAGCTCGCAACTATAACTCTAGTTCGGTTATGTATCCAGCCAGTTGCCCAGAGCTCCCTCATGCCTGCATCAACTAACGGATACCCTGTCCTCCCCTGCCTCCAAGACTTAAACTGTTCCTGATCCGCACGCCATGGGTAGTGCTTCAAATTCCCTAATAATGATATTTCGTGAGTGAAGGGGAAATTAAAACATAGATATCGTGAATATTCACGAAGACCAATAGATCGGAGAAAAAAGTTGACACTGTCCACTGCATCGGACTTCCCTTTTGTCCACAGTATCTGCTTCATTCTCACAGTTTGGTAAATTTTTCTTACACTGATCTCACCAAAATGAAGGTAAGGTGAGAGCAAGGAGGTATTGGTGCCTTCAAGCTTCATCCTATTCTTTGAATAGTCTAATAAAATTTTCTCAGCAAATTCAGATAGCACTTTGTCTGCATTGCTCCAACCTGGGGACCATCCCCTACTGAGCAACGCATTGCTGGTCTTCTCAGATTCCTTTTCAAGGCCCAATTCCTCAATAGAACAACTTTCAATGCTTTCAATCCCTGATATGCAAATTCAAATCAGTAACGAAAGCATATCCCTCCCTGCCAAGGAATTCTGAACATAGATTGATAAGAAATCATTTATTGAAGTACCATTTATAGAATGTAGGAGAATAAACCGGATGTGGAACAGCTAACAAATAGAACTTGGTCTGAACGTCTATTCATTAGTGCCTAAGGTTTCAAAATTGATTCACGGTTTGAAAAAACTGTAAACAAGTGCTTGAATAGCAATGAGGTCATTCGTGTTTGATTATAAACCAAGACATCAATAGCAAAGTTCTATCTATTCTAATTACTCTTGTTTACTGTAATGGAAAACAAAGTTGTCTTACTCAATGGGAGGCTCCCTTATCATAAGGGAACTGAATACGTGCAGAGGAATAATGAAATAAAAATAGTCCGCTAAATAAGATATTTTTCAACAATATGCTAGCAAGATACTCCCCCTCAACCAATGTATATCAATGAGCTCCAGCTTGTTATAGAACCAAAATAGACACAAAGCCTTGGTAAATATATATACTAGCTATTCTAAGCTGAAGCTTGACATGATCTTTGATGACAATCAATAAAGTGTTTGATTCTTTCATGGATTATACAATTACTGGCAGTATATAAAACAACACAACTGTCATAATTTAAGAACCAAGATTGTGCAATTTGAAAATTAAATTTTCTCGAGCCACAAGCCATTTCACATGTAGAGTGTATAATAGCTCTGTATTCTACACAATTTATGATCTGACCGCCACATTTTGTTACTTAATCTTCCATGCAATAAAGTAACCTCTAACAAATATGAATACTTACAAGTGAATTTTCTATTCGCAGCCAAACCATGATGGCATTCTTAATTATAGTAGTCCTTTTCCTATTCCTAAAAACTTTTAGACATACGTAAGGATACATAAAATAGCTTCCCAATATTTTTGTGTGACAATTTTATGTACAGAACTCCTCCAACAAAGGCATTAGGGCTGTTGAAAATATGATAGATTAACTTATTAATGAACCTACAATAACGAGCGGCATCTCAATACTTCTCTCTTTATTAAATTTGACGGTCAATGAGTGTCACTACATATGTAAACTAAGTGATCAATTCCCTCAAGGTGTCCTCTTTTCTTTGAGACAATAACACTCCTTTGCTATAAGAAAATTTAATTCCCAAAAAGCATTTGGGATGATCCACATCTTTGACCAAAAAATATCTTTGAATATTGTGTTCTAATTAAATGATCTATTTCTTATCGTTCTTGCTATGTATATAGATTACCAAAATACAAAACCAAAAGAAGTTTGTCTGATAGAAATGGGTGATCTAAAAACCTCAATTTCAGCAACAACTTTGCTAAATTTGTGGAACGAAACTAAGGGGCTGTCATGTAGCCTATAAATAGCTCTGTTAAGCTTACTTACTCTAGAATGTCCCTAAGCAACATACCATGGCGGTTTTTCTATATAAATGATTTCAATGAAATCTTCATAAAAATCACATCTATTTGCAACAATGACCAACCTTGATTGATAGCAATAGATACCAGAGTTTGTATAAGTTAGCCAAGCAACTGGGGAGAAGTTCACAAAGTAATCAATCCCATAGATTTAAATCTTTTGCAACTAGATAGCCTTGTCTCCATTAACAAAACCATAAGATGAAATTTGGAGGAGTAAACTATCCACTTGGGAATCTCTTAATACTAAGAAGCAGCGTGACCAAACTATGCGGATTTGACAAAGCAATCATTTCAGTTTTCATTATATGTTTCCACCAAAGATTTGTAGTGCATCATGATAAGTCCTAGGAACAGAGGCCAATGACAAATACAAAGGCAAAATAACAAAAGACAGAAAAAAAAGGGCAGTGGGTACGTGGAGATCAAAAAGCTCTCTAGGAGGAAGATGCTAACAGTAATATGGGATGTGTAGTCGTAATAGGAGAACATTCCAGCATGTATTGACACGAAAGGCGGGTATAAATACGACTTACATGAACCCTAAAACAGAAAAGACATAATACTTATATCTCAAAGATTACAATTAATCAATTCCTAATAACTACCCGGAGATAAAATGAAATACATAAAATAGGAAATAATAGAAAAGGAAATAAATCAATTCCTAATAACTTCTAACATATTTGTATTTCTGATGTTCTAGGTTTAGTTTTCGGCTAAAATTTCTGTTAGGATAGCCGCCAACATCTGGCGTTCTCCTTCTAGGGTTGTATCCAAAGGCGAGGTGTTCAGGCTGTAACTTGTCCGAGATAATGACCATCTTCCAAATGTCGAGTGGTGCTCTAGGAGTAGCTCGTCCTTGAAGGAGTATTTATCCCTAATTATTTCTTCCCTACCTTGTCTCCACCGCACCAATCCCCCTAATCACCACTAAGAATCTACCCTAACAGAAGTTTGTGTGTCTAGTATGTTGTATTTCCCATTTCAAGTGTGTTTGACTGTAACCACATATTTGCTTCTAGTAATAATATTTTATTTCCTATTGTTTTTTGAATTAACTTTGGTATCATTTTATATCAGAGTTAGCCTACACTAGTCCTATCCTAGAGTTTCTAGCATCCAACATACCAAAACCTCTCCACACAATTTTTTTTCTCACTCTATATTACTCTTACATACCTCCTTCCACCTACTAACATCCAAAACCAACCACGTTGCCAAGGAGATAATCGTCGGAAGCCATATCGAGGGAAATGAAACGACGACGTATATGAGAAATTCACTAAGAGGCATCCATAAAATTTCTAGGAGAGATGTGCAGTGGGAAACCCGCCAACTACAATAGGGGATTTCCATCTTTGAGAGGAGGCAATCTGGATGGGTCACTCATGACCACAATGATGCTTGCTAGATCGAAGTAATGGAGTGAATCTCTTCCGCCATGCAGATTCCAGGGATAAAAAACCTCCACCTCAAAGATGTGACATAAAATATTTGAGAAGCCAAAATTTTGAAACAAAGATAGATTTGTCATATTTCAATAGCCACATAGACCTAGATGAATTTATCAAGTGGCTTTGGACTTTGGAATGTTTCTTTGACTGTCAGAACGTCCCACAAACGGAATGACGAAATTAGCTGTCAACAAGTTAAAGAAGAGTGCATTATTTTGGTGGCAAAATTTGAAATACCTACACTAGTGTGAGGGACAAGACAAGATCACTACTTAATCCAAAATGAAATGTGAGGTACAACGCCAGTACCTACTAGCTCTCTATAGACTAGATATTCACACCCTAATTTCAAAAGTGGAGAGACAACATCACTGGATGACAACCATACCTTACAGACAAAGTTCAACTCTAGGATAGAGTCACAAGAGCACGCTAAGGAAAACATCTAAGCCCCCGAATGAGGAGAAACTAATTCAGAGTGAATAGCTGAAGCCAATCCACATAATCAAATCTAACCAAGCTAGGACGTGTTTCAAGTGTCACGGATTTGGGAAAACCGAATCAGACCGCACAACTGGATGAATGACCCCTTTAACTGATCAGGAAGCAGTTGCAGAAATAAATAGTAATCCAAGAGAATATGAAGATTTAGAGAAAATTCTCAACTTCCAACCGATGAGGAAGATGTCAACAATTCTGGTTGTACCCAAGAGAGATTACAATTGAGTTCACAGAAGCTGTTCTAAAGGGTAGTAAGTTTGAGATAATGAGCGTTTATGCAGCGTATGAGATTATGGTGCCTAGACCTACCATGTTGCAGGTATTGAGAGGAGCATTAACAAGACTTACATTGGATGTCTAAAAGAGTCATGGGTTTGCGGAGCCGATATTAGACACAGAGCAACCCCAAATAAGAGAGATTCAGGCTTGTCAGATATAGAATACTTCTTGAATTGACCCTATTGAGAAAGGCCAAATTTTCTCCATTATGAGGAGTCGGTTGATCCTATAGGGCCAATCCTAGTTATCCTCTTATTATATATTTGTATTCCTGATGTTCTAGGTTTAGTTTTTGGCTCAAGTTTCTATTAGGTTCCCCTTTAGGTTTCCATTCGAAGGTGAGAAGACGCTCCGGTTGTAACTCGTTTAAGATAGTGGCCTTCTTCCAAGGGTCGAGGGGTGCACCGGATGTAGCTCGTTCCAGAGGGAATATTTATCCTTGACCTTTCCTTACCAGCACCCCGCACTTCGCTGCCACGTCTCTTTCCTCGCTGCAGCTGCCTCGGACAGCTGTCGTTGCTGTTCTTTTCTGCAGTTCTCCTCTTTCCAGCCACCTTCCTTCCACAATCCCTACTTTCCTCCTAAATCTGCTACCAGCCCTCTCTCTTGCTGTTTCGAACAGCCCATGGCGTTCCAACAATCCCATACCTGCGTCCATCGCTGTTCTAGTCCTCCATCCTTGCTGTCACAACACACAATGCCTTCCCTTCATTGTTTTCATGCTGTCCAACTGGTCCAAACAACAAACTGCTGCTATTTGAACTGCCATTCCTTACTGCCCTGTTGTTCCAGTTGCTCATAATTGTTGTCGTCCCTCTTCTACAGCCAGGAAACCCTTCCATACCTTGCAGACAGCTCGCCAAGCCCCCTAATCACCATGATCACCCGGGATCCGCCCTAACGTAAGATCGCATGTCGTGCGTGTTGTATTTTTTCTTTCAAGCGTGTTTGCTTGTAACTGCATATTTGCTTCCAACAATAAATATGCAGTTACAAGCAAATATGAATACATTTATTATTTTATATCTAAAAGTTATTGCTTTAACATTTTACTTCTGTAAATATTAATCATGTTTTTTATCCTCTAGAAAGTTGATGAGCATAATTTGAATTTGAAGAAATTGCAATAAAGATTCTTCGTCTTATTCAACTTCTACATGTGAATTTAATTTGCTCACGTTCAACAAAGCACATATAAAGAGAATTAATTAATTTGTTGTAGAACAAATGGATGACTTGGTTTATGTCATGTTTAATATAAATTTGAAAGAAAGACACCTAAGTTAAAAAAAAAGAAGAACTAATGATGGAATGGATCTTCTAGTTATTAATGATGTACCATCTAATGATAAACATATAATATCAAAAAATAGTGAAAGATTTGAAGTTTATGATGAAAAATGTACCATCTAATAATGAAAATGCAACTGAATTCAGAGCAAGTTGTACTTTACAATCATTTAAAAGGAATAAGCAAAATCAAGTCGGAGCTTCAAAAAAGTCAAAAGTTAATTGAAATATGATGGATTGCTTCGTTATGTCATTAAATTGTTGTTTTATTTAAAATATATTAAACTTTTTGTTAATTGATTGAAGGAGTAAGCATAAAAATATAATGATTGATGAAATTTTAGATATGCCAACAACACAAAATCAGAGAATAATAGAATAATTAATATGATGACTCCTCAGAAGATGATAAAAATGAAATGAGACTAGGATGGATCATGATCCTCATGTCGTATTTATATTTTTAAGTGAGTTTTTAGATTGAATCTCATTTAAAGCTTTCATTTTATATTAGTACTTAAAATTATATTTATGGTTTATATCTTTATCTTGATGATTAAGTAATAATTAATGTTTAATGTTTATATCATATTTATGAATTAGTTTAAATTTTATAATCTTTTTTTTGGTGTCGAGGCTCATGTCTCGCTGCACTAAGCCAAAAATTTCAATTCTTGATTTTGGATTTCCTAATTGATTGAAACCATTGAGTTTGATAGGTTTGACAATGATGGATGAGGTTTTTATGTTCAAGACAGTAATAAAGGAACCGTCAATTAACACCACCAAGAAAAAACAGGAGGCAAAAAAATAAAGGAGTTAAATCAACCATGCTGACAATGGAAGACAAAGGAAAATGACGTAGGAGATGACATGCCATGGGAACCAGGCGAAAGATGGCAAGTGATACAATAGCATTTAAATATCCACAACTTGGCTGATGTGGGTGTAAAAATGCAAATTGCAGTAATGGCTAGGGTCAGGAAGCTCGAGTGAACCAACGTGGTGCAAAAGAGGAGCTTGTGCAAGCCAGTACATGTGTTGAGGGGGCTCAAGTGAAAAAGTACAGGCAGCTGAGCACATAATAGTAGTTGCAGCAATAGCAAAGCATAGGCAAGTAGCAGGCACAAGTGCATTGGAGCAACGGTAAATAGCTAAGGGCTCCAATAGCTAGCAGTAGAAGGAGAGAAAGAGGGGGGAAGGTTTATTCTGCTCTAATACCATACCAAGAGAAAAGAATTATTTGTTTTATATGAAGAAGAAGGGCTAAGGGAGCTAAATATAACTTTCAAGAGAGTAATAACTTTATATAGATAAAAGTTTCACAACAATAAGCCAGTGCTAATATTTATGAAAGAAGACAAATTATTGAATTTGCTTATAAATTTTAATTAATCACTTCTTTCACCAAGTGGGCAAAGTACTGGGATTCATATGCAAATTTCTCATAAAAGAATAAAGGTAAGAGCTTCATCTGCTGTCCTAAGTGAAAATTTAAGAACTGAACAAAATAATGAATGCAGCAAATTGACATACAGTCATACAGCAAACCAAGCAAGTCTTTAGTTTAATATAAACTGAATCCCAATTTACCTGACGGTGGTACCAACCGCCAAGGCGGAAGAAATGCTACAGGTTCAGCTGGCAAGCTCAAGCACCTGTTCCAGAACTCATTAAATGTTGTAAAAGCATGCCCACTTTCATCATAGACTTCCCATGGCTCATACAGAAGATCTCCATTAAAACTCTGCACTGTAATTCCATAATCCAATAGCTGACTTTTGACTGCATGATCTCGCACAAGTGAAACAGGATCTGAAATTACCCATCAAGCAATTCAGAAACATAGATATCAATAATACTTCAAAACGGTTGATAAAAAATACAATAACTTGCAAATCAGTGGAATATAAAACCTGAAATGATCAGAGTATATTTAAAATTGCAAAAGCAGTAAAGGATCAATGAGGCAGTCATCCTTCAAATTCTTAAACATCATTTCAAATAATCGGAAAGGAAATAAGAAACCAATTTCTAAAACATATGCCAGAGCCATTTGATTTTTTATAATTTTAGATGCAACCATTATGAAGGAGTAGAACTAAAACCATAATTTTTGCTAATGATATCCTTCTTTTGGATAAGACTAGAGAAAAAAAAAACATGAAAAACTTCAATTATGAAGGTCTACTTTGGAGTCTAAAGGCCTTCGTTTGAGTATAACTAAAACTAAATACATAGAATGTAATCTTATTAGTAGTAGCTCTAGTGACAGAGTTGTAACTATGAGTCATCAAATCATTAAAATATGTGAACGTTTTATATATCTTGGGTCTATTGTTCAAAGTGATGGTGATATAGATGGGGATTTTTTAGTATAATTCAAGTTGGTTGGTTGAAGTGGAGGAATGCTTCGGGCCTATTGTGTGATAGAAAAATACCGCTTAGACTGAAAGGAAAATCTTATAAGATGGTGGTGAGACCTGCTATATGTTGATATTTTGAGCAAATATGTTGAATGTATTTTCCTTTGCTTTCATTCTAATAAATAATAGTTTGTACAATCTAGTTTAGGTACATAATAAAGTGCTCAATCTAATTTTGGTAGCTTAATAATATATATTTCTAATTAAAATATTCAGCTAAAAAGAAAAAATCCGTGCAAATACAATATTTCCTTCTTTGCAGAATTGTAAAGAATGAAACTTTTTATTCTGTCTGATTTCATTTACTCCTGATTGATATCCCCCTCCCTCAAATTGATGCTGGCTGATCAAGAAGCACCAATTTGCCTACAAGAAACTGATGACGCTGTCGAGAAATAACCTTAGTAAATATATCAGCTGTTTGAAGATCAGAAGTGATATGAGGAAGATATATAGCACCATCCCCATAGGCTTCTCGAATGGAATGACAGTCTACTTCAATGTGTTTCGTGCGCTCATGACCGACGAGATTAGCAGTAATATGGATATCACTAGTATTATCTGCATGAAGAGAAGTAGACTCAAGCTGAGGAAAACCAAGCTCAATCAACACACCCCGAAGCCAAATAATCTCGGAACAAGCAAAGGACATAACGCGATATTCTGATTCAGTAGATGACTTAGAAACTCGATCTTTTTTCTTGCCATTTCAAGAGATTAAAGAGTTGCAAAGAAACGTGCACCATCCAGTAATCGATCGACGTGTATCAGAACAACCAACCCAATCAACATCACTATAAGCCGTTAACGTGATAGGAGACTCCGCTAAAAAGAACAAACCACGAAAAGAAGTACATTTCAAATACCGAATAATACGTCGAACTGCAGCTAAATGATGTGTAGATGTTTGCATAGATTGACTAAATTGTTGCACAACAAATGAAATATCAGAACGCGTAATAGTCAAGATAATTGAGACTACCAACAAGTTATCGGTATAGAGATGGATCAAAAAGAAAGTCACTATTATTCTTTTGATATTTGACATTTACATCCAAAAGAGTATCAACAGAGCGACAAACTTAAAGACCAGCCAAAGCAATGAGTCCCTTAGTATAGTTGTGCTGATGAAGAAAAATACCAGCGGGAGAAGAGTGAACCTCGAGCCCTAAAAAATAATTTAATAACCCAAAATCCTTCATATGAAAAGAACCTTGAAGACGCTTCTATATCTGAGACATCAACTGATTGTCAGATCCTGTGATGACAATATATCAACATAGACTAATAACAAAATAATTCTCATGTCAGTCTTGCAAAGAAATAATGATAAATCATACTGGCTTTGAATGAAAGAGAAGCTAAGAAGAGTATTGCGAAACTTTTCAAATCAAGCCTGTGGAGCATGTTTCAAGCCGTATAAGGACCATTTGAGCTTACAAACATTATGTGAAGGTGTAGAAAACAAACCTGGAGGAGTCATATAGACATCTTCTTTGAGATCCCCGTGTAAGAATGCATTCTTAACATCCACCTGCTTTAAGAACCAGCCTTTAGATGCAGTAATAGATAATATCATCCAAGTAGTTGTCGTCTTAGCCACAGGTGCAAATGTTTCTTCATAATCAATCTCGTATTCCTGTCGATTGCCAAGAGCTACCAATCTTGCCTTATATCTATCAAGAGAGCCATCAGATCGGAATTTAAGAGAATAAACCCATTTACAACCAATGAGTTTAACACCTGTAAGACATGAAACAATATCCTAAGTGTGATTGTCTTGAAGTGCCTGAAGTTCCTCTTGCATGATTTTGATCCAACAAGTCTGTTTAGTAGCCTGAAAGTAAGAGGTAAGAACAATAATATTGGTTAAAGTCGCAGAATACCCATATCTATCTGGAGAACGAATATGCCAAGTTGATCGTCGAAGACTTATTGGAGCAATTTCTAGATCAGGGTCGAGGAGGTTTAAAGGTGAAGGGGGCAGCTGTCGTGTGTAGACAATGTCTGACTTGAACCGTTTATCAGAAGAAGAATTATCAAATTGTAGAAGTATAACCGTATCCGGTGTCAACATATGATGCTGAAAGTAATATTCATGTTCAAAGAAAATCACATTTCGAAAAATATGTCATCGATTATTAATCGAATCATAACACAAAACATTTATGATTAGGAATGTATCCCATAAAGGCATATCGTAATGACTGAGCTGCCAACTTACGATGTTCATGAGCAGGTAGATGAACAAAGCAAACATATCTGAAAATATTTAGCGTATGATAATTAGGATATTTTCCAAAAAAAAAAATGTTAATAGGCAGAATCATACTTCAATTGTTGAGATGGTAAACGATTCTTGAGATAAACTGCAGTAGATAAAGCTTCAGTCCAAAATTTAGCTGGAACAGAAGATTCTATCAGTAACATGAGCACTATATCCAATAGATGTCGATTCTTCCGTTCAACAACTCCATTTTGCTGCGTTGTATTGATACATGAACGCTGTGAAACAATACCTTTGTTATGGAGAAATGCTTGAAACTCATGAGACATGTATTCACCGTCAATGTCAGATGTAAGGTTTTAATGCAAGCTGAGAACTGAATTTCAATATATGCTAAAAAGATTTGAAATACAGTAAATTCTTTTAAATTTGGAACGCAAAAAATATATCCAAGTAAATCGACTGTAATTATCAATAAATATCACAAAATATCTATATTGAGCATGTGAAATAATTGGTGTAATTCCTCAAACATCACTATGAATAATGTCAAAACATTTATTGACACGACTGCCTAAAATAAGAATATGTAATGTCTTACTTTTTCCAAGTTTACAAACAGAAAAGTCAACAACTAAACTCTTATCTGTAGAATTAAAAATATCCCCTTTAAGTAAATGCTCCAACACCATACCATTTGGGTGACCTAGTTTTTTATTTCAGATGCTCGCCTTATTCTCAACAACTAAAGAAGTTAATGACATATTCTGAGGAACAGTAAATTGTAATGGAAACAATCTGTCCACTTTAGGCCTCTTCGCTATCACCTTCTCTGACATCTGATCCTGCACAATACAATAATCACGAGAAAAATGCACGTCAAAGTTATTATCTACAACTTGAGCAACATAGACTAAGTTAGTAGATGATTTAGGAGAAACCAAGACATGTCTGAAAGAGGAGTTAATATCACCGACTATCGTAAGTGAAATATTATTTCCATCAGCAACCTGAATATGTTGAGTATCAGTGTACGACCATTGGTTATGCAATAAATCAGCTGTGTCAGTCATATGATTTATGGTGACTGAATCAACAAACTAAGGAGAAGAAACAGAAGTAATAGTTTTACCTTTCCCTTGAAGACTGAGAGCAGAAAAGGCGAAGAGAATCATCTGTTGAACCATATTTGGTTTGACAACTTATTAAATATTGCCAACAACTTTGGATGTCGAGTCAGGATTGTAAGTGTCGGATACCGTGACATAAAATGCTTGTGGTTTGCAGTTATGGGATCGTGCAGGGCACTCCGTGATGTCTCTTTTGCTTTCAATAAGTGCAACACTTATTTTTACAATTCCGTGCAATATGACCAAATTTCTTGCAGCTGTAGCACTGCACTGGTCTCTTCCATTTGGTCTTAGCAACATATGTCATATTAATTATTTCTGATGATCCACCTGTTGTACTAATAACAACTTGTGTCGCTAATTTTTGTTCTTTGCGTGGCAATTCACCAAAACAAATATCCAAACAAGGAACCAGATCTCTGTTAAGCAACCCAGCCCGAGCAGTTTCAAATTCAGATCTTAGTTTCATTAAAAATTGATCACGACAACTTTCTTCATGAATATGAAGACTAACTAAGTTCTCAATTGACACCTTAACATAAAGAATGCTAGTATATTCGCTCCATTAATTTAGAAAGGTAGCATAATATTGTTCAATTGAAAGATTACCCTGACTGTAATTACTCATATCAAGTTCCAATTGAAAGTGTTTCACAGTATTATCTTGATTGTAAACGCGCTTCAAGTATTCCCACATTTCTTTAACCGTGCCAAAGGATCGTAGATTGTTCACCATATGAGCCTCAATAGATCCCAAAATCAAAGAAACAATCCGAGCATCCTTTGCTTCCCATTGACCAAGATCTTTTGCCTCAGTAGGAGTTGGAGAAAAGACCCCAAAGCTCCTTCCCTTTTAAGAACATTCTGAGTTGAAATTCCCATGCGACATAATTATTTCTCGTAAATCTAATAGCTAAGATTTCAGACGATATTCTAAATATAATTGTCGTTTACAAATTGATTAAGAAGGTCATTGATCGAAATCAACCAAAAATCAAAGAAAACTAAGATATCCAAAAAAAATCCAAATCGTTGATCTAAATCAACTTAAGAGATTCAAAAAATCGTGCATTGCCTTAAATTAGGAGAGGAGTCCGAAGCCAAAGCAGGAGCCTACGATCCTTGAGTGCGACGATCTAGCAAGTATATCGACGCTGAAATACGCAGACTATACCGAAGCAGAAGATACAACCGATGCTACCGAAGCAGAAGCAGACGAAGTAGATGAAGCGGACGAAGTGAGCGAAGTGGACAAGAACAGATGTGGTCGAGGCAGTTGAAGCGAATGAAGAGATCGTAGCAGTTTAGGTGAGTCCGTCGAAGCAGTCGAGCGTTACAGACGAAGCAGTTAGGGCAATTGAACGGAGCAGATGAGCAGAGCAGAAGAAGCAGTTAGGGCAACCAAGCAGTCTAGACGATGAAGACGATGGTTTAGGCAACCAGACTAAATCATATTATTTAGAATATAAATATGAGCTAACTGAATTCTCAATCATATTTCATGACAGCAAAAGTATGTTCCGAGCTTTCTTTTCCAACCTTTAGAGGGCATAACATTCTATTTGCTAGAGCCACTAGGTAAAAAAATTTTCATAGGAAACTCTTAAAGATAAAAAAGTAATTCACAAGTATACACACAAAAAATATTACTTTTAACCAAAAAAAAAAGTGAAAATAAGTGATTCCAAACTTGTACTGCAAACAACTTCAGTGTATCAAACGTAATAACCAAACAAACTTTCATGTCTCCAACGTTCCAACATCCACAGGAAAAGATTTCCGAGAATCTATCAACACATGGCTCAACGAAGCTGCAACTGGCCACATTCCTATTAGAAGTCACAAAAACGAAAGTTATTCTCCCACCCTTTTGTTCTAGAATAGAATTCCAATAAGACTAACATCATTAGCCTAAAAGGATTGGAAAAATAGGAACAACCTAATCTTCTTTTAATAATAGAAAAAGGTCTACTAACTGAAGGATTCCATTAAGTCATAAAAATTAACAAACAAAAGAATTAGCAAGATAAAATTCAGGATAATTAAAGTCAAAATGTTAATAAGAGAAGGGACAAGAAAAAAAATAAACAATCTGAAAAATGATCAGCATAGAACCAGATGCAACAATTAAAGAATGAGTTCAGGAACTCATGCTTGCCCACAAGCTTAAGAACAAACTTCATTCGAACATTAGAGAGCCCCATATGAGGTCCAGTTTTGTCTTTTTGATCATACTAGCCTCTATTGTTGTTGACACAAAACATGAGATAAAGTCAGTAACAATGATTCTCTCTACGACAGTTAAACTCAAGAGCAAAAAGTTTAATAGCTGAAAAAAAATATAGAGGGAAGACGAGAACCTATTTTCACTTTATTTTTAATTTTTTATTTTTTACTTTTATAAAGATAAAAAACCTAAGAGGGGTAGAAACTCAAGAGAGATTCACTAAAGCTACCATTTCAAAAGTTATGGTCATGTCTCAAAAACATATGCTCCATCTCAAGATGGTCAAATTAAACAGAATGACAGAAGAATCATACAAGATAAACTTGAATTTCCATAAATCTATGAATCCAAAACCGCTTTAAAAATACATTGGAACAGTACTAAAACTAAACAAGTCTGCAAAGAGACAAGCATAAAAATAAAACAACAGACTCATAACAACAAGCCCAAAGGAAAATATTAAAATTCTAATCTTGCATAAGGCTATTATGTCTGTCACAAAACAGCTCATGATCATCACCATATTCCAAAGCAAAAAAGAATAAACAAGTACAGGTAATAATAAAGTATAATTCAAGTAAATTTGCCAATCCACACCAATGGTTATAATTCCATTAATATAATTAGAGAAAGTAGCCGTAGATCTTGGGCCACTAAAATAACAGTGTCAAAAAGGCCACAAAATGTGACAAAAAAATCCTTTTCTATGTCCCTTCCATATAAGTCATCGCATTTAAATTTTCAACTAGAGGATACTAACCCGATGCATGCCTAGGACCAAAATTAGATGGCTCAAGCATACTAAAACTATAACAACTGGTATTATGTTATTTTAATTTCAAGAATCTCTCTTTATGATGGAATGACATCCTCTGTTCAATCAATGAAGCCTTCCTTAGATGGCAAAATTGAATAATTCAATCTTCCTTAGGCTTTCTGATTAATGCCTTTAACATCAAAATTGTCAAAGAAATTTTCTAATTAGAGTCACTTGATCTCCTATTTGTGTTTTGCGAGAAGCTCAACAACTTGAACATCAAGAGCATTCATTAAGATTGAAAATAATACATATATCAAGGTCAATTTATCAAGAATTTGCATTCAATAGTAGTTGCAATGTTAGAAGTAGAAAAGCCCTTATAAATCAAGAAATTCATCTTGGGACTGGCTTGATTATTAATCTCATTACATTCATTGCAATCCAAGATTAACTCACCAAAAAGGGTCAACAATATAAACTTCAAAAGACTAGCACAATAGTGTTAATGGAAAAAGACATTCACAACTTTAAATCAATATTTAACCAAGGCAGGTAGGCTCCATTGATGTGCTTTCTTCTTATAAATGGAAACAAGAACGAAAATCGGGCCATCAACAGATATCATATACAACCTCTGTTAAAACTAAATTTGTTGCAGTAAACAACCACATCTTTATTACATTCTCAAGAGCCTGAACTCAAGAAGAAACAACAATTAAGGTTGTGGAATTTCCAACTTGGGGTAGAGACGGATGCAGGGGAGGTTCACTGGTTAGATTAAGGTGTTGGGGGAGAGAGTTAAGCTTGTCACGACCCAACCTGGTGTTTAAAATTAACTAAGACGACAATTGTGGTCGGACGATATTAACATTTCGTTTTACTTTTCACATAATTTCAGAAACTTTAATATATATAAAAGGGTCAGTAATCCACAACGTGCAATAAAATTTATATCTTTTAATGTTTACATCTGTTTAGAGGCACTTTATATGTTGATTTGAGATTATTGTCTATAGATGATGATGCTTTTTTATGTTTAATTTTATTGTATGTTATTGATTAGTGTCTCATTTATATATATTGAAAATTTCTAAAATTTTGTGAAAGGAATAATGAAATGTTAATACCATTCAACCGCAGTTCCTGTCTTAGTTAATTCTAAGCACCAGATCGGGTCGTGGCACGACTGATCTTCATATATAACTAATAGAAAAGCAATCATTAAGGGATCTTTTAGGATGTTATTATTAGATCAAAAGAATATGATGACCAAATAAGTTGAGATGTTTAAGGTAGAAAGGTACTTTGTGCCCATAAATTATACATTTCAAATAAATCATAAGGACATGAGATTGAGATATACCAAACATTCAAGATTGATAAGGACTAACACATGTCCCACAATATAAGACATTCCACTCAAGCCTAATGTCAGCTAACAAAGGCAATATCTGACTTACTAGAAAACGCTCAAACTTATTGACAAAGCATAACGAGTTTCGGGCACACCGAGACACACCGACAAAGAGGTGTTCAACCTATTTTCTTGATAGACTCTTTTTTCACTAAAGAGTGTGATTATCACAATTATAGCAACCATTAATGAAATGAATAATATTAAGTTCTCCTAAAATTAAGCATATTTAAAGCAAATTGATGGAAAATCTATGGCAACTGACAATAATTAATGATAGTACACGAAATTTAATGAAAAATAAAAAGGATATGCTACGTTGTATGTTCCCATGGATAGGTAGAGACTATCATCATGCTTGATAATATTACAAGGTGACCATTCAAAGGTTTCCCATTCAACTTGTCTGGCAAGTTCCCCTCTTTATTCCCTTTACTTAAATTTTCTATTTTGATTTCTCAGTTGAGTACCAATTTCAAGTTCCCACTTTATGCCCATCACTTTCTATTTTGATTCATTTCATTGTTTGAGTTCTAATTTCACTTTGTGTAAAATTATTCTTTTGCAATCCTGGTTGATGATAGTAGCTTTGTCATCAAAGTCAAAATCCTTCTACTCCTAAGAAAAAGTCCACCATGTCGCGCTAAGCAACGTAGACGAGCACACAATCACCCCAATCATTAGACTAAAGAACACACAACATAGCAATTAGAAGTTGCATGTAATAGTTAATCGTAGTAAGATGATCATAGTAAAATAATGAGCTGGCGAGGAAAAATGGTGATTTCAGCATAAGCATAAGAACAATACAGAGCATGGTAGATGGTAAAATCCTAGCAGCAGAATCAAAAAGAATTTGTATGATGGAAACGTTGGGTAATAGATTACGTACCATAAAGATGATTATACACCACTCTAGTGGCCCCAGTGGAATTTACACACTGAATTAGAGCAGAGACAGTACTCTCAGCCCTAATGAACAAAAGAGGTGCCCCAATAGATTTCAAAGACTGATCAAGGTGGGCAAGAGACTGTTTCAACCACCACCTAGAGCAACGCCCGGGAAAGAACTTCCCTTCTTCACTTGGGCACCAGATGAAAATAGGAAGAGTAACCCCATCCCTCGCCGCAGCAAACAGGGCTGGGTTATCCTCAATCCTCAGGTCCCTCCTGAACCAAACAATTGTCTTGCTTGTACTGCCCATCAATAACTCAGCTACTTCAAGCTTTCATCACCAGCTGACGAAAATTGAAGTCCAACAAAGCACCCGCCATCAAACTATTCAGACAACCAAAGAATTGCATCATACAGAATATCTGCATCAGTTCATCTGAAACATATCAAAAGCATCACTCTCCAAAATCTCGTCTGATATGATCAAATATACCCAGAGCTCCTCCGGATAAATAAGAATGAAACTTAATTTGATCAGATCCTTCACCAGATTCCAACTTCAAAATGAAAGCAGAAAAATAAAGTAAAAGAGACTATATCTTGAGGTGAAACGGTGGAGTGAATGAACAGGTCAAAGATCCACATAGAATAGCTTGGAATAAACCGTGAAGCCAACTCCAGCTTTTATTCATTTCTTTTCCGCCCCTAATCCTATCCAACCGCTGAAGTTGACAGAAAACCCATTGACTAACGCAAACTGCCTCTTGACCTCAATTTGACCATCGTGCTTCCTCCACGAGTTCAGTTTATCGACAGTGTTCAATCTATTTCCTTCTTCATGGCTTCCCTGTGGCTTTGTTTTGAGGGGCAACACAGCGCAGATTCACGCACAGAGAGAGAGAGATCACGGCCTCGAAATTTATTTATTACTACCATAGTTCCATGAAATTGAGATTTCCAGAAGAATTGGTAATGGTGCTGATCGTGCCACTTCACTTAGCGGTGAGATCACCGCCGTTGGAAGATGGCCTCACGGCCACGCCGTTCAGATACAATCGAACGGCGCATAGCTGTCAGGCAGACCAGACCGTATATATCTACCCCACTCCAAGAAAAGCCTAATGGTCCCGTTGTATTACAAGAATATTTTATCTATTTTATTTGTAAAAAATAATGTGTTATTAAAATATTATATGATGTTATTCGATTATTTTATGAGGTTATTAAAATATTCCCCCACAATACTTGATTTGGGGTTGAACTGTCATTGAAATGTTCCCTCGTGTTACTTGATTGAAGGTTGTGTTATCCAATAATATATTTAAAATTGAAATAATACGGGGAAAATGTCAAAAAACACAGCTTCAAATCAAGTAATGCATGAGAACATTTCAATAACACCACAAAATAATCGAATAACACTATATAATACTCAAATAGCACTTCATTTTTTACAAATAACACAGATGAAATATTCTCGTAACACAACGGAATATTCCTAATTATTGCAATTTGAACGTAGTTCTACGTTCGGAGTCCTGATGCAATATTTTTTTTCTAATGAAGCTAGAGATATAGAATTTGGGGATATAAAAAAAAATTATTTTATATAAAATATAAAATATTATTTTTTAAATATTTTAATATTCTAAAAATAAAATTTTAAATTTAATATATCTTAAATATATTTAATATTAAATTTTTTTTGAAAATAAATCAACTCCAGAGCTAACAAGTCGAGTTGTAACTAGTTTGAGTTTAGCTTGTTATCTCATCAAACTCAATTCACTAGATGTTTATGGAGTTGAGTTTGAGCCAACTCACCGAGTTAGTCTACTTGACTCACTTGCACCCAAAATCATTACAAAAAAAAGACATCACCATTTCCTCCCCCCGCTCCCCCTCCCCTGCTGTGGGAAAATATTTACAGAAAAACCATAACAGCACCATAACCCTTCTTATCCCCTACATCGCCCCTACTTCGCCACCGGAGCGAGCTCGAAACGGCGTCGAGCGACGTCCGGCGAGCGGCGGGGAAGGAAGAGCAAAATTTGGATGAAGAAGAACCGAAGGTGACTGTTTCCCCCATTCGCGCGCTGAATTTCCTAAATCCCTTAAATCCGCCTTCCATTTGGACTTACTATATCTGGGTTTCAAGGAAAAATTGAGGAGATATGGGATTTAAAATTCTGTTGGATTTACAGTTGTGATTTTTGCTGTTTGGCAGTTAGGTTAACTGCTACTTAAATCCTGCTACCTAACAGCACTTTGTCTTGATGTCAGCTCGAGACTGGAAAGCAGACTGCTTATCCTCTATGCAGAGAAGCCAGAAGCGTAAGGATTTTGGAAAGTCTCGTTGATCTCAGCCGGCTGTCTCTCGTCTCGGCTCTTACAGGTCTCTGTAATTACGCTTCTCCTGATCCATACTTGCCCTCGGGGTTTTCAGTGATGAACTGATCTAGATTCTGCCATTAAGGAATCAAGGGCGAGCATTTAGTGCCCTTGTCTCCAATTTGGGTATGGATTGCTTGCGTGAGGACTTGGTTTGAATCTTAGTTCCGCTCTCTTCTGTTTTAACTTATTGTTTTTCTTTAATGCTTTGTTATTGAATTTCCATGCACCGTCTTGTCTGATGAATTTGGAGTGAGCGCTCATGCTAATGCATTATCAGCAGCAGGAACTACTATAGCTAACTTTATTTTGGTTCCCCGTATCATGCAATAGAGATATTGAATTCCTAGTTTATAGTGGCATGTAATTACACTTAATTTACTCCAGAATTTAAGGAGTGGATGAATTAGGATAGTTGAAAAGAAGGAAAGTCTACTTTATTATTATTTCTAAATTAAACTTATTTATAAATATTGAATTGTCTGATTGTCACTTATTTTCTTAATTTTAATGGTTTTTATCTCTACAACAACAACAAAAAAGCCTTTATCCCACTAAGTGGGGTCGGCTGCATGAATCCTTTTTCTCCATTGTATCCTATTAAATGTCATATTTTTTAAATTAATAATTTATTAATTGTGGTGCGATTATTATACTGGCATGCTAAACCATCCAATTGTACATATTACCAATCTTCCACTAAACAAACAACTTGATCTCAGTTTTGAATTTTGATTGTGATAAATTTGTTTTCATCTTATAAGATAAATCTTGATAGGAGATTTTTTCAATGAAATTTAGTGGGAGTATTTTTATGTATTTTGGTTAAAAGTGTAATGCATTGACTTATGTTCGGGTTGTTATTTTCACCCTCTATTAGTTATAATATTTACCGTTGATTGATAGTTACTCATTGATGTTTTTTACTATAATAGCCATGGAGAGAAGTTTGGCTAATTTATAATGATTGTAAGTGCTACCAATAACCTTGAGGCCTTGTCTCATAGAACTAGCACAATCTATAATTGGATATTAGATTGGTTTTTTTTGTGTGCTGTGATAAAAGTTTTGTGTTATTTAAAATTTTGCTAAATTAGAACCAACATAACAAATTTTTATTGTCATATTTATAAGTTTTTTGGGTCTTGATATATTTTCAATTCTTCCATCCTATATCTGAGCCCTTGATTCTATTCATAGTAATTTATTGAAAACATTCACTCTCCTTGCAAAAGCGTTCGAGAAAGTCATTTTTTTGTTTTTTTATTTCAATTGCAAAGAATTTTTTTTTCATCACTTGTTTTTTACTTTTATACATTAATTCAAAACTTTATGTTTAACTCACCATCAAATTTTATCAATTTCCCGTAGAAGTTAATGGGCTTGAAGAAGGAGCAAGAGAATAATGTGGCTCATGGCCCGGATTTTTGGATTGAGACTTCAAATTCCACATCTCACATATGCAGATTTGATTTGCAGGGCCACCTCTCGGTAATGTCTCTCTTCTATTTGTCTCTGTAGAGACTCGCATTAGATCAAAATAATGGACAATAAAGATTTTTATCATTCAAGTTCTCGTCTTTGCTTATGGTTTCTTGCACTTAAAACAAATCTCGAACAAAATATCAGGTATCAATTTTCTAGTTCAATCTATTTTTCTTAATATTGTTGGGCCATGAAATTTTGTACTCAGGTCAAGATTGTCAATAATAGAAGGCCCTTAATCCATAAATTAGTTGAATCCTTCTTGAGCAAGTTTTTTCCATCAGGTTATCCTAAAAGGTGATGCTTTTTTCCTTAAGATTAAATGAGGCCCTTTTTTTAATAACTTGGAAGGAAAACTTGGCATGAACTATGGCCATGCTATTGTATTATGCTCTTATATTATGCTTTTGATTGTTTTTTTCCCTTAGTGTTAATGAAGGATACCTAACCTATTCACAATTTCGAGCATTGCAACATTTTTCAAGTGCTGCGTTGTCTGTGCTTTCGACTCAGGTACTTTTTTTTTCTAGTTTTACTTTAATATGATCTTGATGTTTATGTTTCCTCTGAACTTAACAAATTTATTAAACCAACCCAATTAACTTTATCTAAGTAACGTCCTAATTTTTAAATTTGGCATATTTCCGCTTTCTTAATTAATTAGGGCCAAACAAAGCTAATTAAGGTTATTTATTGAGCCATTAATTAACTTTATTTTTGCTTAATTAATTAAACTAGGTAATGAAGGGGGAAATTCAATTATTCATATTAATCCCTAAAACAAAAAAAAAAAATTATAACTAATGCTCATAATTTTTTTCTTGCATTTCAAAATAAAAAGGAAAATGGCCTTGGCAGGGTGAGACTTGTTTTGTTTATCAATCACTTTTTCTTCCTCAAATAGCCATTATACTTAGCCCGTAACCCTAGTGTTGTTGTCACCACACTTTTGGTGGATTTACAGTCACCTTAACAAGCTTTATATATTTTAAGCTCTTCTCCCTTCGACGATCATACTCGCCTCAAAATTCTTTCACAATGTTTGCTTACTAGCAAGAAACCACTATCTTTAGTGCAATGTCGTCTAGGGACATGACATCCAATTCGATCATTTTAATGACATAACCTCTACACTTTTGGGCTTCATCATTTAAATGAATGTCAACCTTCCAGGCTATGTGAATCAGTCCCACAACATGACTTCCTCTTTGATGTCTAACTTTTGGATCCACAACTAAAAGGAGTAAAGAAGCATAAAAAGAATCAATATTTAATAATAATAAATCTAGTCCAACTAAGACTTCGTTTGGAACAAAAATCTGCATTGCACCAAAAAAATGTTAAGGTTTAAGTTTATGCTATGTTTGACTTATGCCATTATTAGCGTTGGTTTCCACCTCAAGGTATGCTGTGGACTTGCATTTATTTCTACTCCAAGGAGCAATAAGTAAATGATACTAGTTATTATGTTAAGGGTTGGAATGAGTTTGGTTACACCGAAATATGTGCTGAGGAGCCAATGTGTTTGTGTTTTTACAAAAGTCCTCTGCTGTTAGCTATTGTTAAGTTATACAGGTTAAGGCCTCAAACAAAATGATAAAACTTAAGGTTCTATTCCATAAGCTTAGAGCCAATGGTCTATGCTTTTAGACAAAATTATAAAACGAAACTTATTTTCAACCAACTTGGTGCCAAAGATGAACGCTTGTCAAAGCCAGTCAAGATTATGCTCAAACGCAACCTTACACAAACTAGTTGCTGTAGACCTACTCAAGCTGCAACCATAAATATATAAAATGTAAATTAAGGTCTAATCCACATCTTGTAGCCAGGCTCGATGTTATCAACAGCCTAAGAGCTAGCCAAATCATGCTCTAATTAAATTTTGCTTCAGTAAGCTATCAAAAACTCACTCAAGATATGGCCTTATATTTAAGTTGACAAGATCTTGATCATCAGCTGTAACCAATGCTCATACTGTTAAATCCTTTGAGCTAGCCAAGTTAGCTTTAAAAATGTAATAAAATGAAAATTATTTGACCTTCGGTCTTTGGGATGATCATTGGATCATGTAACATATATTTAACGACAAGATCACTTGATATCATTGCCACGGTGCATTCACTTGTATGACATAAGTTGCAACAATCTCAATGACTCAATTCTAGTGGTAACATCTTTTCCAATGTAATGCTTATAATTGCAACACAAAGCTCCTTGACTAATGGCTATATTGTCACAACTAGAGCTCCTTGATAACCAATGATATATAACCTGGTAAATGGATGACCTTGCTAGGATTAATTGCTTTACCACTCCTATTTCCAAAGAATTATAACACCTAGCAGGATCACATAAATACTCGAGCTGAGGGACCTCTTCAATTTGGAGTGCTTTCTTGAATGAGAGGATAATCAAGTATGCGAGCTTGCATTAAGTGGATGTTGAAGTTCAAAGTACATATGAGATAGCTTGAGGGCATTTCTTAAGCGTTCAATTCTTTATAAACTCTTTTTAAAATAAGAGAGTAACAAATATTACATTTTTTATCATTTAATTTTATCTTGATTTGTAGCATGCTTTCTGGACTGACTACTTTTGTTGGCTGTCTCAGTCGCTGCTATTTGCTGCAGGATTGCGTCCTACTCCAGCCCAAGCAACTGCTGTAAGTTGGGTAAGACAAGAAATATAACTGATATAAAACATCTAAGACTTGTTTCTATATAGAGTGCTATGACATAGCTTCAAATGTTACTGCTGGCAGATTTTGAAGGATGGCATGCAGCATGCTGGAAAACTCATATGTAGTGGCATGGGAGCAAGAATGGACTCTGAACCAAAAAGTTGGAGAATACTGGGTCTTTTTCTAGTTTTCTTTTATTTTAGTCTTTAAAATTTCTTTAAATTTCTTCTTATTTTAAAGACTTCACTCCGTTTTGAAAATATATTATTGATATTGCTGCATCATAATCATATACAATGATTTTTTTTGCAGCTGACGTGCTTTATGACTTTGGAACGGGCTTAGAAATTCTTTCTCCGTTATGCCCACAGCTCTTTCTTGAGTTGGCTGGTTTGGGTAATTTTGCGAAGGTCTAATGCGATTTTCATGGTTGAATTAATGCATCTCCCATCTTTTTTTCTTTACAAAGAATTGTTGTGGTTGTATTATTTTATATAATTTATTTTTTATTAGAATATTAGAATATTAATATGCAAAATTCTGAATTAATTGTTTTGATTTTCTTTTATTTACTTTTTTTCCCCCTTTTATTCTGTTTTCTTTTGTTTCCTTATAGATTATGTAATGGATATTTATATGCCTCTTTGTATCATAATCATCCTGGTTCTATTCTAACATGGTATAAGAGACGTGCTCTTAACTTAGCTATCGTCGTGCCTCGCCGGCCAGTCCAGATCGCTTCTCCTTAGACGCCAAGGTCTGCTCTAGGCCACATGCTTCAACATCCGCTCCTAATCGTCTGCTCCAGGCCGTATGCTTCATCATATTGATCGTATCTGCTTTGCGTATTGATCCCCTCTCCTAGCCTCCGTTTGCTTTTGCGTATTGATCACATTTGTTCGGATCGTTGTCTGCTAAGGGCCTCGGGTGGAAAAAGATTGTTGTATTGATCGCGCCTATTCTAACTGTTGTCTGCTAAGGACCTCGGGTGGAAAATGATCGTTGTATTGATTGCATTTGTTATACTCGTTGTCCTCCTCTCCTGCAGGTATTGATTGCCGTCTACTTCAAGACTTCTGTTCTAATCATCTGGGGCACCTTCCAACAGCTGGAACTTTACAATGTCTCGACAACTTACCATCTCTTTTGGCCAATCAGAGTCGCAACGGACTCCTCCAGCACTGAGCCATTATTAGAAGATGTTCTTGATTCCACCAAAGGATCAATTCCAACCTTCGTTCCTCTGCACACTGGAGGACAAGAAATCAATATGAACTTCTTGATTGCAACCCATAAACTAAATAACTGTAACTTTCTTCAATGGTCTTAATCTGCGTCCTTGTTCATCAAGGGGCGTGAGAAATTTGGTCATCTCACTGATGTGATTTGTGAACCTTCAAAAACTGACCCAACATATGGAACTTGGGAAGTGGAGAATTCTATGGTCTTGTTGTGGTTGATCAACTCCATGGAGACTTCTATTTGTCGATTATATATATTTCTTCCTTCCGCTAGTGCTCTCTGGACAGTAGTTCGTGATACCTACTCAGATGTAGGAAATTCCAACCAATACTATGAGATGTCTCATAAAATCCATGAGGCAAAACAAGGATCGAGGACCGTGACCCATTACTACAATGATCTAGTGACATTATGGATGGAATGCGACCTGTATTATGATTACACTTGAGAATCCCAAGCCAACCTATCTTTCTTCCATAAAATTGTAAAAAAGGACTGTATGTTCCAATTTCTTGCAGACCTCAACAAAGATCTTGACGAAGTCTGTGGCTGTATCATTGATTGGGATTCTCTCATTTCTATTTGTGCTGCTTTCACTGAGATTATTCTCGAAGAGAGCTGGAGACTTGTCATTCTTGTTACTTCCACTCCATCTGTTGAAGCTTCTGCCTTGCTCTCTAAGAGTGCTCAACCCCGGGCTGGTCACCCCACTTGTGATTTTTGTCACAAATCCAATTACACTCGTGATAAGTGTTTGAAGCTCAACAGGAAACTTGCATACAAACTTTCAGCCAAGTCTTCCGCTCTCAAGGGTCTCGCTACGACATCTGAATCCAACACAGTACATCTGGCTTCTACCCTAGAACAATCCAAAATCCTCCAATCCTTTTAAAAGTCAAGTGGAGCACTTAATCAAGCTGCTTGGATTCAATCTGCTCTCTTTCGGCCCATCGACCTCCTACGTTCGTCAATGTACCAATTCTATGACACCTTTTTTTTTGCTTCTTCTAGTCCATGAATAATTGATTTAGGTGTTGCGGACCACATAACTGGAAGCTCTCAAGCTTTCTCGAAATACTATCCTTGCTCAGGAAAAGGTACTGTTAATATTTTTTACGGGTCCCAAAGTCCCATTATTGGTATAATATTTGTTGTTTTAACATTTCCAAGTTTGGAATCTGTGTTACATGTACCTTTGCTGACGTGTAACATTTTATCTGTTAGTAAGTTGACATATGACATTGATTATATTGCTCATGTTTTCTCTGATTTCTGTGTTTTTCAGAATCGTTGTTCAGGGAGGATAATTGGAACTGTTAAGCGGAGTTGGCGGGCTCTAATTTTTTCAAGAGAAAAACACGAAGAAAGAGGACACTCTACCCAGGAGTTGCAGTTTATCTCAGTACACTGAATGTCATATTGTGTTGTTACACTATCATTTGAGGCATCCTAATTTCCAGTATTTAAGCAACTGCATTCGTTGATGTTCACTAATAAATATCCTTTTAATTTCAATTGTGAAACCTGTTAGTTATCTAAACATCATTGTATTTTTTATCCACCCCACAATTACACATTTTCCACTACTTTCTCTCTTATTCACAGTGACTTATGAGGACTCTCTCGCACTCATAGTTACATCATGGTGGTTCCTTACTTTGATGACCATATGCGGATGACGTTGGTCTATATTTTAAAAGATAAAACTGCAGCTGTTGTCACTTTTAAAAACTTTTCACATCTTTATTTTGACATAATTTAAAACACCTATTCAAGTCCTTTAAACTGATTATGGTCGTAAATTTTTTAATTTTATATTAGGAGAATTCTTGATAAGTAAGAGGAAACGAAGAACCAGAAGTGGAAATGAAGAGCTCAAGAGAGGGAGAGGAAATGAATAGTCGAATAGAGAGTAGATACAGTGAAAGGGGTCGGAAGCCACAGAGATGAAGTTCTCTCTATAAATTTTTTAAGTCGAATTAACTGTTGTGCCTGGCAAGTTAGGGCAATGATGCGGTGCTCTCATGCAGAAGAAAGGAAGCGAGAGGAAGGGATTCTCTATGTGTTATGGCGCTCGACTCTACCCTAACATGCCATCATAAAAGAGAAGAGGAAGAGATGAGAAGAGCGGTGGTGTGTAAGGCTCGAGGCGTCGGTGTTGAGCCGCAGTCGAAGGAACCGAAGAGGAAGATGTTGCAGTTCTATAGAGGATTGGTTATTGCTATAAATTTTTTAACTCTATATTAGGAGAATTCTTGGTAAGTAAGAGGAAACGAAGAGCCATAAGTGGAAATGAAGAGCTGAAGAGAGGGAGAGGAAATGAAGAGTCGAATAGAGAGGACATACAACGAAAGGGGTTGGAAGCCACGAAGTTGAAGTTCTCTCTCTCTCTCTCTCTCTCTCTCTCTCTATATATATATATATATATATATATATATATATATATATATATATATATATATATATGTAATATATTGAATTGAATGAGATGGGCACATAAATGATATGTTTGTATTGACTACTTGTATGTGCATGATTGACTATGATGGAGTCACCCTTTTATGGAATGCTAAGGTATCCGTGCACTTAAATGGATTAAAGATATTTATATTGAAATACCTTAATTATTTTACTTTTTAAATGAAGCTCCTATGATGATTTTACAGATATAGAATGATATAGATAATTGATATAGTAAGATTTGTTGAATGACTTAATATTATTAAATATTAAATGTTTATATTGATTTATTAAATGTTTATTTTACATAAATATTGTTTTTTCCCTTTCTATTATTGTAATTTGGGAGTATGAGAGTATTCACCGATTTTGGTTAGCTCACCGGTTTTAAACTAACTTTTCAACTATAATTAAGTGATTTAATAGAGGAGCAATAGAATGAGAAATGTTTATAGAAAAAAACTGACAGCCTTAATAATGTAAATTTAATTATATTATTTTAGTTTAATTTGATTAGTGATTCTTTCATTTGCCAATAGTTAGTTATAAAAAACGAATATGAAAAATTAATTTCCATCGCCCTACTTTTCGTACTCGTCTTGTTTAATTTCAAGTCTCGGGTCTGGTCATGACAATCTTGACAGGGATGGTGGATTTATTGATGTCCCTAAGATTTGCTGCATTAGGAGCTCACCCTTAAAGCAACAATGGAGCATAGAAGAACAAATAACAAGATCAAACAAATGGGAGAACAATTGGAATGAAACAATAGAATTGAAGGGAATATCAAATTCTAGAAACTCTTGTGGGAAGTGCGGAGGTTCTTTGATTAGTAATGACCTTGAGAAAGTGGGTTTCTTGAGGACTTGAGGCATTGAAATTGCTACATTACATTGCTGAGAGGAGAATGGACTTAAATACCGTGGGAAACCGTAGTGGAGTGAAAATAGCCACGTCACAGTGTCGTGTGAAGAATGGGAGATTGGGTTGCATCCGAAGATGCAAAACTTTGTGGTGATTATTTTCATAAGGGTAAGAATGTCTTTTCTACTTCCCTCAAATTGAATGGAAAGGATAACAACCAAATTTTAGTTGGCAGCAATGGTTAAGTGCGTTTGTTAAACATGGGAGTGAAGTTTAATTACGCTTATTTAAATTAATGATTCATAAGAATATTTTACAAACACGTTATTACCTCTGACTTTGTCATGTTTAATCTATTTTTACAGGGAATGGCCGTTGTTGCTGCAAGAGCTACTAGGTTGCCAATATATTCTTCTTTTGCCAAAGAGGGCAATCTCAGCGATTTATTTGCCAAAGGGGAAGCTATCTCGACCCTTTTCAATGTTTTTGGACTTGGTGCAGGGATTCAATTAGCATCCACGGTTTGTTCAACAATGCAAGGAAAGGTAGTCCTGCTATTTTTTTTTTCTTTTATCGAATGGAAATTTGCATGTAATCACCAGCTGATTAATACTGTATAGTTTGTTGAAATATTTTGCTTTTTCTAAGCCATCAACCATAACTTTTCAAAGTATATGTATTTTAAACAGGCTAATACGGGTAACATTTTAACATCAAATGTATGAATAAATTGAGTTCTATTACTCTTATGTTTCCTCTCATCTGTTCTTGTGGAGCATTCGTTTCTGCTCTTCTTCACATCCATTTTTCTTTTCATGGAATCTGCTTATCTGATACAAAAACTGCTTAGCAGCAATTTGTTTCCTTCATGAAGAAATTGGTTAATTTCCTTGAGCACTACTTGCATGATTTAGAGGTTTAACTGGCGGTATTTTTGATGTGATATGAAAATTTTGAATGTTAAATGTAAAAATTGAAGTTTATACATAAGAATTGAGTGACATGTATGTAAATGCCTCATTTTTTATTGTGCAAAGCACCGTGTAAATACAGCACTGATTCTGAATTTCACTTCCTTGCAGCTGCTTGTTGCTCCTCTGCTTTCAGCCATACATATCTATAGTGTCAAAGAAGAAATGCGTGCAGCTCCAGTAAACACATTAAATCCCCAGAGAACAGCCATGATTGTTGCTGATTTCTTGAAGGTGAGAACACCATCTCCTACCTACTAACCATGAAGAATCAACTGATCAACCGACCACACTGAGCATATTATTAAATCCATTTTTCTCAGACTGGAAGAGTACCGAGCCCCGCCGACCTCCGGTATCGGGAGAATCTTCTCTTTCCGGATCGAATCATAGAGGAAGCTGGATGCGTCAAGATGGGACGACCATTTCGCAAAGTGATAGATAGGCCTTCGAAATTTGAACGGCTGAGAGCGTTGTTTTCTAATGAAAAATTTTTGATCCACTGCAAAAACGGGCACACTGATATGATTTTGGAGAACAGTGCTGGTGGAGAAGATGCACTGAGAGGTTGGCTGGTGGCTGCCTTTTCTAAAGAAAGCAGGTTGGCCGGCATGCCTTCGGAAGAGGAAGTTATAGGTGCAGCTTATAGAGAAATGGAGAAAATTTTCCCCTCATTTATCTCTGAAGTCAAGTGTAGAGGATGGTATACTGGCCAGTTTTTAGATGGGAATGGCAGTCGTTTTGCTTTGTAGTTTCTTTACCACTTCTGACTGATCATTGTGAAAGCTTCAATCTTGTTGTTGAACTGATCATGCAGATTGTCACTCTCAGGATTTACATTTAATGAGATTTACTTTAATATTTGAAACTTATTGTTTGATTATATTTTGTATAGCTATTTTGTTCTGCTTTCATGAACAAACCTAACTTTAAAAATGTAACTGAGTCATGCTAACCCAGAAGCTGATTCGGACTCAACTCAATAAATAGGTCATGAGCTGAGCTTGATAAGATAACAAGTCAAGCTATAGCTAGCTAGCCTCAAACTTAACTAGCTAGCCCTGATTATTTTAAAAAATAATAATATAAAATACACTTAACATATATTAAATTTTAAAAATTTCAGTATGAATTATTAAAATGTTATTATTATTATTATTATTATTATTATTATTATTATTTTAGTATCGGATGATTTTTTTTCTTAAATAGTTCTTATTTTTGTTTAATTGTTTAATTTGTTCAAGAAAATAGATTAGAAAAAGAAATTTTACAAATGTCAATACCAATTATTAGATCAGGCTAATTTTAACCTTTGTTAATTAAAGTTTTAAACAGATGTAAAGTGTAATTAATATCAAGTATTATATTATGCAATAATAGGTCATGGCGAGCAGGAAAAGGCGAGCAGGAAAAGGCATTTGACTAATAGATGCGTACATATTTCCAATCTTATAAATCTGACCACGGTAGGACGAACCCACAATCTCCTGCTCCGAAGTGGGAAAAATTTTTTGTCCGGACTCTAGACATTGTTCTACATGTGGACTTCAGTAATGTCATCACGTGTACTTCATCGTGGAGGTTATTGAGGTGGAATCGTAGATATTATTATGGGGTTATTGCGGGGGTTAATGCATGGGTAATTGAAGTGAAACCTCCAGAGGTTATTGAGGGTTTATTGCGTGGGTTATTATAGAGAGTTATTAAAGTAGAACCGCGGTGGTTATTAAGGGAATTTAGCATGCGGTTATTGGAGTGAAACTTATTGAGGGGTTATTGAGGGCCTACACTTGTTCTAAAATAATGTTTTTTTAATATCTTTAATTTCTAATAATTTGAGAATAATATAAGATTTTATTTGGCAAGACTTCACTAAACATCATATTCTAATATTTGAGCAAAATGTGATTTATATAAAAAAAAATTGATTAATGTCGTTAAGATGATTTTGATAATCAAGTGTTGTTTTTGTTACTTGTTAATTTTAATTAAGAAAAGATTAAAAAGATAGGGTGGTTATATATAAAAAAAATTATTTGAAATAATGTGAGGAATGATATGCCACCATAAAATTTATTCAATTAAGCATGAATATTCACTTAAAATTCATATCTTATAGCACTGAAATATTAATAGTATATAATTTATTAGAATGAATCTCAGGAGCATTTAAAGGAGATAATATAAAAATATCAAAGATATATACGATTATCTACCGATCAAGGGGTTGACAGACCTAGAAGATAATTGAGTCAGAGGCCAGAAGTCAACAAAACGACCAATTAAGGAACCATCAATTGGAAGATGACCAAACTAGATGTTAAATGACTTGAAAAACACCCATATACATGTTGACAGGTAAGAAGACGATTCGTACGACCGACCACCTTATGACATGAAGCTGATCAATGGATGACCGACCCATTAAGTAAAAAATGGTTAGATGTAATTGTTATTTTATATCACTCAGAGCTCTATACAAATAAAATACATGAAATATAATGCGATTCTTGAAATCACGTACAAAATATACCTATCTTTTTTTTACTCATTATTTTTTGAGTGTAATTCAAGAATAAATTTGAGTTTAATTAATAATTAAATTTCACATGATCCAAATTAATAAAAAAAATTCTGTTGATCCATTAAGGCACTCGTTATCACAAAACAAACTGTTTTACGAAATTAAGTATTCTATTGCGGTTCTCCTCTAAGCTTGCCGCGAGCTCTCTGCTAAGAACGATAAAAACCCTAATCCCCGTCGCTGCAATGGCAGCGGTAATCCCAACGGCTACTTGCCTCCCGTCACGTATCTCCGGTTGTCGGAGCCGACTTTCTTCCAGCTCAACATTTCCGACTGCTCCCTTGTTTACCTCAGTAAGGTGAGCGTTCCCCTTTAAATTTGCCCCCCATCGATCTAAAAAGTTTTCATTTATGTCTTGCTGAATCTCTTATTTTAATGAAAGTCTAGGTTTTACTTGGGCTCTGTTGTTGTAAATTTCAAATCTCTACTCGGTGGGTGCATATTAGGAATCAATATGTAAGCTTCCTGAAAGTTGTTTCATTTAGGGCTGATTTGGGTTAAGGCAAGTGTTTGGAAGTAATTGGAACAATGGCAAGTGTTTGATTAGTCACTGAACCCGAGTTCCTATTTTTTTAAACAACTGCATACATGGGAGAAGTGAGTTTAACTTGTGAGGCTTGGAAGTCACCTTTACTTTTGTATTTTATGAAATTTAATAGTAAAATATCACATCTTTAAAATGAGAATGAGTTAGAATGATTATTTTACTTGTAATAGTAATAAAGTGAGATAAAGTTAATAATGGACAGCTAAAAATGGAACTCATTGCTATCCAAATATACATTAGATCTAAGTTCATGTAAAATGCTCAAGTTAAAACAAATTGACCATAAGTACAAACCACTTTCATCCAAAATGGTGCAATAAAACTGCATGAGTAACTTTCTTTGGGAGTACCGAAGAAAGATATCAAATTAACTCAGGATGAACAAACCTAGCACCTCACACAGATATATGATATAAGATAGTTAGCACCAACACAGATACAACTGCCCAATTTTTACGTGTTTGTTAAAAAAAATGGCCTACGTCTATGAGGCAAAGAGACCACAATAAACTCATTATTAAATGTACAGAGGAATACAAATATCAAAAGAGTAAGAAAACATATTAAACATTCTTCTTAACATAAAAGGATCTATTAAGGTTTTCTCATCCAAGTTGGAGCAATTTTTCTGAAAAGAAAGCTAATAAGGAAGCATGAATTCCTCTCAAAAAATTTCCAAAGACAAAGGCAAAATGATCTATTCTATTGCTCGACTCTTGAGAGAAGTATAAAAACTTAGAGAAAGTCTTGAATGGATGTCAAGAAGGCATTGTAAGCCTACACGAAGATGTAGAAACACTCACCTAATGCATTTTATGATTGGAATCCCACACATGTTATTTAAATTTCAAAAGAGAAGCCAATAATTTTCTAATCATGCAAGGATTTAATTTAAATGTAGTAAATATGAATGATATTTTTGTCTTGATTAGATATTTAGCAAAGGCTTTGATCATTCAGTTTGATATAACCCAGCTCTTCGTTCTCCCTCTATCAAGTCCTTCATACCAACAAAGGATAAATTTGAAGATCAAGTATGCTCAAATCACCAAAAACCCCTCTTTACACAATGCCCCGAAGAAATTCTATAATTGAACAAACCAATCAAGTCCAAGCATTGTCTAAACTTGATCATTGGAATCACTGCAGTATGCAAATAGGATTGTGCTATGTTTAGTTATTCTAAGTAAAAGCTACCATCTTCAACTACCTTTTTCTATAATGAATTGGTATAGATTATAAATATGTTTGCTTCTCTCATTATACATTTGAACTCTTATCAAGTGAATGGCACCCTGACTGTTGCAAAAAAAAAAAAAAAAAACTATTGAATTATGGTACAAACCAAAACTTTTACTATCTCTAAACCAAAAACCTGCTTTAATAGCTTTAAAACTGTCATTACTTTGCATCTATGATAGAGAAAGTATCTATTGGTTGATACGCTTTTTTGTTAATGGTACACCAGAGATACTAAAGACAAATCCCGTTTGAGACCACCTCTTCTTATGATCACCTGGATGATATGGATAGAAAAACCCACAACCTTGAAAGCCTTTTCTATACATCAGATCGTAATCTATAATGCCTCTAATATATGTCAAAATTTAGTTCACTGTTTCCCAATAAGCTTAACTAGACCTGTCCATGCATCCACAAATGACATTGATTGCTTGTCGAATTTCCATATTTTTGTACATAATGTCATACAAGATGCTTTTAATTGTGTTAACACAAGACACTTTAGTTATATGCTTCTCTTTTGGTGACTTAGGAGAAATAGTAATAAGCAAAATTAACTAACTAGTAGAGAGGTGGTGGCCTTTGTAATCTACAAGTCAACACCTTCTGACACATTCATACAACGATTCCTTGAATTCTTTTTAGTAGTGCCAACATTTTTTTCTTTAACAGGCTATACTAAAATCAACTTTCATTTGTATATTTGTGGTATGCCTTTGGTTGCAATTAACATATCAATAAGTCACAAGAGAAAATATACAAAAGTTCCATTTCTAATCTTTTTGTGATACACAAAACTATTAAGGGCCTGTTTAGGGTAGATTATAAGTGCGGGCGACGTTTTGTAAACGCGGCCGTTCTGTTTGTTTCGCACTTATTTACAAATTAATGAAAACTGCGTTTTTAATTTTGTAAAAGACGCGGACCGCGGGACAGCCCCCGTGGTCAGCGTTTTCGCTCGAAATTTTACTGGCGTGCATTCATCGCGGATGGGTAATGGGGAAATCTTTGTCGACGATCGAGATCGGAACTCGGATGGTATTTAGGATGTCCATCGTCGGCATTCATCGCGGATGGAAGGCGGTCGATAAGGGTTGGAGGCGAGGGAGGCGGGGAGATCGTCGGAGGTGATGGGGAGTCGTCAGGGAGTCTGTTGTGTTTGTTTAGCTTCTTTGCCATCCATTTGTTTTGGGAGAAGAGGAGCTCTGCCCCAGTTCAAAGAAGGGGAAGTGGGTCTCGCCGAAGAACACCATTGAGTTCGATGTATGGGAGTCTGGAGCTGAGGATGATGAGGATGGCTACGAAAAGGAGGGATTTTGTTTTCCATGTGGTTATTGAAGCCATGGATGAGGAAGGAGAAACTGAACATTTTACCTTCTGTTGGGGACTTGCAAGCAGGGGATCGAACAGAGAATGTGGAGAGATGTAACATTTTTGTTAACGATATAAATGAGATTGTGGTTTTTTATTGGTGATTTCATTTCTGAATTTCATTTTTTAGTTTGATATTCAATTATTTCATTCATGGCAGTATTTACATTGACAAACTCATATACATTGTTAAACTGGTTCATAACATTTGATGAGAATCATTCCATGAACTAATTCTTTTGTATTTTCATGTCTTAACATTTGAACTTCAATTTTACAAGTTTATTACATGTTATATGAATTAATGTTATGTTGCAATTTTTTGGTGGTCTGTATGTGTTGAATTAGTCTGAAGGGGATTAATTGGTTCTAAAATATCTAACATGTATACATTAACGTTTTGTTGAGAAAATTACAAATTCTGCGTGACAGATTGATCATTTAACTATAAAAATCTGCAAATAAGCTGCTTACAAAACATAAAAACAAAACAACTAAACAGTTTATCCAGAACAGGGGCAAAATGGTCATTTATCCAGAATTAGCTGTTTTCTAAAAGTACAAACCAAACAACCAGCCAGCTTATCCGCATCAGCTTGTTGTAGGCATCCAAGTGCTCGTTCTATGTTGTACCATCTGTGAATATATGCATATTGCATTAATCAAAATACAAATCACTATTAAAGCCACACAAAAAAAGTAGTGTGATTGACGTCATCCGTCACCACACTCAAATAAAAAAAAGGGGTCACAAGTGTGAGCATCCCAAACAAAAGACCTATTCAAAGCAAGCCTAGAACAAAAATGAGCTGCTTTGTTAGAATTTCTATGAACAAAAAAGAAAAGAACTTGCTTGAAGTCTAGAAGAAAAACAATATCGGGTCCATTGCCAAGTTGATGTTGCCAAACCTTTGTCGTCATACTTTCTTTAAAAGTGGTGATAACATTTTCATTATCTCCTTCAATGTTGACACCTTTGGTTTCACACATCCACGGCTGTAGGAAATCACCAAAAAAGAGTACCACATCATACTCCACCTGCGAGCTATCCCAATATAACAAAGGTCGCCCCGCCACAAGGATAATCTTCCCTGCTTCATCTTGAATAGCCAAACCAAGGCCAACTTGACCATTAAAAAGAAGTGCACCATCAAAATTTGCGTACATTACACCTCTAGACCTTACTCGGGTCCGCCCATGCAAATAAACCTAGGATAAAAAAAATTTGCGCCATATATGCATACATAATATATAAATAATAAACCTAAACACGGATATAAGAACACTAAGATCTGTAGTTTGGTCAAAATTGGCGTACATTCAGAAAGTGAGAAAGCATAGATAAATTCACCATAAATTTTACAAAAATAGTATAAATTTGAGATGAATGACAAAACACATCTAATTTTCTTCGTAAAATTCTAACAAGAATGCATGGATAAGATTTCACCAAATTGGAGCAACATTTCTCGAAGGAGATCGAGGGAGGAGGAAACAAGTAATCATCTCATAAACCCCCCAAGAACAAAAGCAAAATGATCTTCTTAGTTGCTTGCAATCTTATGTTTGTGTCTTTGAGAAGAACCAAAATTGAGAATCCTTATAAGTAATATGGGAACCCTCGTCTGATGCCTCTTTAGATTGAGATTAACAGTCAGCTTGTTCTCCTCCCAAATGAGAAGACACTGATTTTCTATTCTTGTAAGGAACCAATTCAGATGTATATAGGATCATAGGAATAGGATTTATGCTTTGATTAGATATTTATGAAAATGTCTTTGAACATTTACTTTTTTATAACCCAATGCGAAGATATATCCTGGATTCTCGCTTACCAATTTGCTTGTGTATGTTGTGTTTAACTCCTGTGTATTTAGGGTTTGTCGGATGCGTATTAAGCATCAGGGAATGACTTGTATGGCCACTGATGCAGCGGGAATCCCACAACTGGATGGTGATGAGAATCCATATGAGGTGAAATTACATGCAAGAAATTTAATAAACCAATGAATGCTTTGAATGGCGTAATTTCATGCTGGTATAACTTCCCTAGCCATGGTGTTAGGTTCTTGGCGTGAATCCAATAGCAGGATTTGACATGATGAAGGCAGCATATACAAGGAGGAGGAAGGATGCTGAGAAAAGAGGTGATGAAGCATATTTGGCCAAAGTAGGTTAAGAGGCCATTTTTTGCCTTTGCTACACTCCCATTGGCACATTCATACTGACTTTTAATTTATATTGCTTCTTTATTTTATTTTATTTCATTTTTTTTTACATTAATGTTTCGGTTTCTAATGGTCACCAAACATGGAATGTTTCAACTTATTTACCTTATATCATTTTGTCAGTTAGAGAAGGCATATGATAAAATAATGATGTCACAGCTTACAAGTCGGAAGAAAGGTCTCACGTTTGGGCAATTCCAGGTTAAACTCCTTACTTTTGTCCCTTTTATATTTTGATTAAACTTTTGTTTGAAAAACATATTGTTGCCTGTGATTTATGATCTTTCACCACCATTTACCTTTTGAATTTGAATATGATTTAGTTTTGATGAAATTGTGAGTAAACTGAATCAATAATATGCACCAACTTTTTTTTTGATAGTTGAGTATCCTTTTTATCAGAATTTTCATGGATTTAATTCTTCAATTTTAACTTGAAGATGCCCTTTTATCAATTTGTCTAAACGTGATAGTGTCTTCTCCATTATTTTAGGTCTCAAAGGATATCAAGTTTGCTGACAAACAACCAATTGTACCCTGGGGGCCCAGGTTATATTTTGTGTTCCTTATTATTATTTCAAGCTTCTGCTTGTTATTCTGTTAAGATAACTTAGGAGTTGCAATATATGTTGTTACCATAAGTTTTTGTTGCATTTGTTCCACATGTTAAATGTTGATCCTTCATTCGGCTATCGGAGAATTTATGAAATATTTAATACGGTTTTTGATCGAAAATTGGAAAAAGGGTAATTTGATCCATTTGTGAATCCAGATACTAGTGCTCTAAACCATATCAAGATATTAGAATGGTTTATTGATTTATGGAAATTCTTTATGAAAATTTCAATGGAAATTATTTTTAGGCCAATATCATATAGGAAAGAGAGAGTGGTCTAACTCTAAGCCTAGGTCAAATATTACCTTTCCTTTATGAGGGTTATAATGCATGCTTGGATTGAACTTCCAAGATATCATCTTGCTTGCATTTGCATCAATATTTTCCTTAATATGTTAAAGAGAGAAAATGTTGGAGAGAAAAATTGAGGGGAGAGAGTGACCTGGCTTACTAGAGAGAGAAAAGATGGTGACCAGCTTTGGGGAGAGAAGGCGGAGAGAGAACCCATGGCAACCTGAATATATTCCATAGAATTAGAAATTGATAAGCGAGACTTGCTTGCTTTGTCTTTTTATTTTGATTAGTAGGAGATGACAACCCATAAAAAAAATGAGAAATAAATCTTTTAACAAATATAAATTTTTGGTAGTTATCTAATTCACAAATTAATTGTAACACTCAATTTTGGCAAATTTAAGGTATACCCCAAGTTTTTTATCCCTCAAAATTCGACCGAGTCAATTTTTATAAATTTCTTTATGTCGAATCGATCAATTTGATATATAATACCAAGCATGAATTTTAAACGTATGAGAACATATAAAATTATGGAGTTATAAGTTTAAATAATTTAATTAATCTCTTAATTATTCTCTCTAATCCCGTCACTGTCCCTAGCCGACTCTCCCGCAGTTAGCTGCGCCTGCGTTGGCTTGATTCGAACAATGGCTGAGAGTTAAGGGTGTACATTAAATTGCCGCACTCCCTTTCAATTCTCCCCCTCCCTCACTTCATTTAGCTCGACTGATGCTTCAGTGATCGAGTTCCTGTAACTGTGAGATCGCTAAAACAATGACGGGATGTAATTTTTCTATTAAACTAATACAAGCAAATAATAAATATATACAACTCAGACTAACCTTCATAATTGGATGGAAATTCTAATCATCATGATAAGAATGAAAGAAATAAAAACGTAATAATGATAATGGATGATTAAGGGAGAATAATTTCTTCTCATCAAATGTGGCAACGGACCCATAGTTTCCTAAATCATGGGTGGGTCCATGTGGTCGATGATTATATGAATATCAATACTATTGATAGAAATTGTTGATTTCTGCTTGGTTCAATTTCTAGAGTACATTTTAATGGGGTCTATTTTCATTCATGTTTCATTTTTTAGGAACTTATCTAATTGCTCAGGACAAAATGCAATTACTGTTTAGGATTTTGGTCATCGGAGAATGTTACTAAAGAAAGTAATTGTTATTTCTTAAGGGCATTTTGGCGATGAATCTAACTACATGCACAAGCTATTGAAGTTTTTTGTGCCTTGCTTAACTTTTCTCAACAAATTGATAAGGATTAAAATCAAATTAGTTTGATTTAATGAGCTGCAGATACTTCTTGGGACTTACTCTAAATCCCATTTGTTTTAGTGCTATAGATTATCATTATTGATGAAAATTCTTTTGGTAAATATGGTAAAATTGATGGAGCGTATGATGTGCTTATACCATTTGAAATTATCTTGATCTAATATCATGTAAAGGAAATTTTGGAGATTACTGAACCTTCTTTTTGCTTTGTTAATGATATTTTTATTGCAATGCACTTGTATAGGATGACATAGTCAATTCTTTAGAAGTTAAGGGAAGATGGATGTAATTTTTTAATGTTAAAAGAGAAACATGAGAGAGAGATTCCTGTTAGCTGTTCTTATTATATTGGAGGAAAAGTCTCATACCAAGATATCATATCACAGTGGAGCACCATATTACCAAATGGATGCCTTTATTGTTTTAAATGATTATTAATTACAAGAATGAATATCAGAAAATCTAAATGAGAAGTGCAATATGTTTAGCACTCGTTTTAGACATCAATAAATATCAGAAAATCTTACAAAAGTTGATGGCACCTATACATTTTTTAAAATTTTTTTTTGGTATTCATCATTAATGATAACTTCAATATATTTTACTCTATTGAAGGTTTTCAAAATCTAGCATTAAAGACATGCGGATCAATATGGCTATTTCTGCTGCCTTTGTAAGTATCTAAAAACTTTTCAAGTCTTATTCCTTTGTGCAGATATTTATATTGTTTTCTATCAATTATTCAGAGCACCATGAAGAAATTATGCATTGACCAAAATCTGTATATTTTTGTTTAACAATACATTTAAGGAGGTTGAATTACATTTTTAGTTTAAATATGTTCTCGATTTAAAACTAAGCATCTATATGGGGCAGCTTTCTCACTGCTTTACTTTTCAAATAGCTGCTACACATCTGTTTGGTTACTGTTTTCTTGTTGTGTTTCTTAAAAATTTTATAGTGAAAAGCTGAATTTGATGTGCCATATGAAATATGTAGAAATGAAACTGTCTATCTTAAATTTTTTTTTATTATTTAGGCTTAAAAAGCTTATTTGCAGAAAGAGAATGAACTTGCTTACAAGTTACTCAAAGCAAGTTTATTTCCATCAAGACGGTCTACAATATTGTTTAGATATAAAGAAAGAATATAGTTTTTGAAATATGTAGCTCATTTATATTTATTATCTACTCTTTTGTTTCAATAATTTGAAATTGTTGACATAAACATATCTCAACTTGATCTTTCAGGCAATATGGATTTTTGTCAAGCGTAATGCTGAATGGAGGCCTCTGCAATTTCTGGCTTTCATTTTTTTTTACCGCATTTTTGAGAAGTTGAAAGCTTTTGAACCAGCAGTCTCTCCTACATTAAATGTGAGTGAAAGAAAAGAACAATTACAATTTTTTTTTTCTGCTTGATCATTCAGGTAATCTATCAAATATGAATTTTCACATAATTTTAAAGATTTCTTATAATCTTTTGCTTATATTTAGAAAAATTCATGCTAGAACTGTGGAGAATAATCCCAAGGCAAATTGTTCCAATTAAGTTCTTTCTGTATAATGGTGGAACTAAAGGATGGCTGACTGGGGAAGGATTTGACCATCTCTAGATTTTTATTAAACTCTTTAATATCATATAATTACTAATAATAATTTAATATTACTTATAGTTTTATTTTAATAATAGTATTAGTAATGCATTTTAATAATTGAAGAATAGGAAAATTTTAAACTTAAATACTCAATGTTTCCTTGCATTTTTTTTAAAATTTATTTCCGCCATCATCTCCTTAAACTTGATTGTGTCACTGCTTCTATATACTGTCCAATGTTGCAGGAGTATGGTGAGGATGAAGGTAGGGGCTTACGCATGGGAAAACGCATGCTTCGCTCTCTTTCACTTGTGTTTGGATGTATTGCTGTTTCTTCTTTGGTAAATGATATGCATCCCCTTATTTACTTTTTAACATTAGAAAATAGAATTTAAAAAAAAAATGAAAAACTTTATTAGAAAGAATTTTGTTTTTCAAATACCCCCATAGATTTATGTGATGATTCTCATTCTTTTACTTGTTATAGGGGTACACAGCAATTTTGAATTTGATTGAGTGGCTGGGACATTACATACCTGTGTTTTTGTACAACAATCAGGTAATCTCATTTTCTTTTTATACAGAGCTAAGGTTTGCCTTGATACACATGATGCAACCAAACCAATTTATAACACACAAACCTGTTAAGATTAATAGATATAATAGCGAACTAAGGTTAGCATATAGAGGTTAGCATATAGATGGATTAGCATGCAGCTCTGCAGATCTGGGTGTTTATAGTTTCCTGTTATAGTAAAATAATGTTATGAAGGCAGATGTTCAGCAATGCCTGATCTGATAACATGTTTTGTGTATTAATTTTATATTTTGTGGATGCACAGGAATTGATTGTTACTATGGCAGCATCAATTATGCTCTACATCATGGCTTCATACTACAAATAAGAACAACTGGATCATGGCCTGATTTGTGAAATTTTGACTGCAATATACACACACTTTCTCTTTGTAAATTTTAATGGTTTTGTTGATTTTGTTATTCATTAGTTGTATAAATTTTAATGATTTTGTTGGTTTTTTTGATTTTGTGATGACACGACTAACCTATGAAACTGGGCCGTATTTATATGAAAAATTAAAAGTATTGTTTTCTTAAATAAAATGTGAAATGTGTGTATTATTTGAATATTCAATAATAATATATAAAGCTATATGACAATAATAAAATAATGTGTACTTTTTCTTAATAGAAGTCTTTAGTTGTGTGCTCGGAAAGTGTAGGGGATTGAACTTTTTAAACAAGAGAAAAAAATGGTAAAATTTTATTCAAATTTTCTTAATTTTAAAGTTAAAAAAAGTAAATTTCAATTTATTTCTCTCTTTATGTTCCCAATATCTTCTTAAAAAACTTTTGCTTGGACCAATGAATATATTCTTAAAATGTTGGAGACTAATATGTGTTGTTTTGGATCTTCCTCCATAACCTATCTGTGCTGAAAATGATTGACTTTGTGAGGTGGGGATGATGAAAAGATTTGTTGCTTTGACATTGATCGGGAGCTTCATGGTTTGCATCAACTACCAAATAGCGAGAATATCCGAAAACATAATAATAGCACTATATTTTTATAAAAATAATTTCCCTCAAGTATTTTCATACAAATATTCTCTGAAAATTAATGATAATTATTTTTTTTAAAAAAAACTATCATTATTGCTATTACTGGTAATACTCTTTAAATTATTCATATTTATATTCTTATTTTAAAAAGTATATTTTATTTTTAGATCAAATCAAGTTTTTTTTACTAAAAATTAGAATGAATTTTGAGTTCATTTAAAAAAAAATGCATGATTTTAATTTTATCAATTAAAAAATTTACTAAAAAGATTATTTTATATATTCTTAATGCAAATATTATAATTAATTAAGAAATTTATAATCAAAGTTCATCCTCTTCTATCATGCATGATAAAACCTTATAATGTTCATCTCTCTCTCTCTCTCTCTCTCTCTCTCCTGTTACAAACTTTTTACAATAATGAAGGGTGTTGATGTGAGATGTATTCTTGTAGTCATGTTCTTAATTGTTTCACATCAAAATTTCCACAAATGCAACTTCTTCCATAATTGAAGTAACATATGAGCTCTATGCATCAAATAGAAATACTTATGATCCCAAAAACTAATAAATTATATTTACTAATCTAAAAGAACAAAGTCACCACAAAAAATGCTAGAAAATTTTTACATGTATACCAAATAATTCTCATCTATTTACATATCTAAAATCTAATTTTTAAAATTCAAGTATGCAATACTCAAATCTTTAACATCAAATCAACAAGATCATTAACCTTTTTAAAATGAAAAAGCATAATTTATGCATATATTTTGACGTGATTATGACACTGAAAAACAAGAAATATAAATATCAAATATTTGGGCAACTACATAATGCACATTTTCTAAAATGCACAATGAATATACACATACATGTAGTTAGGATTTGCCGACACGCCGACATCGACACCAAAATGCAAAACCTCCACCTCTGCCTTGAGCAACAGCAATCTCATCATCAATGAAAAACCAAATGAAGAAAGGGTCCTTAGCCGTTGTTGGCTCTCGCTCCTGCTTTCCCAAGCTTATTTCAAGAGGACCAAAAGGCCCAACTTTTATTCTCAGGCACTCGAACAAAAAAGCTAACATGTTCTTCTTCCATGAGAACTTTCCTTCAAATGTAAGACACCCAATTGGTCCTAGATAGATTCCATTCTCAATTATTTTTGCCTGATGAACATTATAAATTCATCAATATGCATCAACTATATATCAAAAATAATTATAGCTTTCTTAATTTACTTGTATTTCATAGATCACACATCTTCTTACTCACAAGTCACAAGGGGGTTTTCAAATGGTATCAGATGTCAAAAGCCTTGCAATTACATGACATTCGCACATGGCGCTCGGTTGAGATAGTATGTTTTCATCTTTCTAACACTGTCCATGGAACTTCAATCTCTTGACATAAACATGTCGTGTTTAGATAGGAGATACAATGAATCACAAATCCTATAACAAATTGGGACATTTACATATAAAACACACAATTCTTATGTATTTACATGTCTAGCACTCAACATTTATATTTACAAGCATACGACTCAAATGTTCAACATCATGTCAAAAACACCACCATAACTGCATTTTTAAAAGTGAAATACACTTTTTAATGCATGGGTATATGACACTGAGGTGTTATAAGAGTAAATATTAAACTTTGGGAGTTAGATTGTAAATACATTAAGAATTGCGTGGCAACTACGTAAATTTCTCTAACAAATTATATAATTATTGGAATCTCCAATGAATGATCTCTAGACATCAAGCAACCTGCTTTGGCTATAAAATCCACTCCAAACACCGTTAAACTTCACCTTTAACCTTTAAATCTCATGCCATTTGGGAAGAATTCAAACTATAATTTCATTATGAAAATAAGGTAATAACCAATCTCTTGCCATTTGAACATGACCTAATTATACATATTATTTAGAAGCATGACGGGACATCCTCCCTTCTCTCCACCTTCCATCAAGGCAGGCTCTAATGCAATGAAAGAAATTCTAGATGCTTTATAATCAGGAATCTCTCTTCAATTAAGCAAGGTAGCAATCATTATGAAATCAAATCACAAATTCTGGACAATCTTTTTACCTCCATGAAATTATGTAGTAATGTGCAATTAATGCTTATAAATAAGGAGTAAGTTATAATCAAAGTGATAATTATGAAAGAGCCGCCGAAAGCCCTTGCCTCATATATGATTACAAATTGAGTAACAAATTAGCTCTTGAATGATGAGTATGAGCTTATGCTTCCAGAAATGAGACAGAAAAATCATCTCAGTGAAGCTTCATTGAGTTTGGTAAAACCGAGGAGACACTTTATCACATTACTTACGACTAAAAGAGAGATAATGGACTTGAAAGGAACCACAAGATCAACTGTATCCTATCATCGTTACTGATAATCAAGGATACACATTTTTAATCAGTAAAAACTACTCCAATATGACCTGGACTGAAATACATATTCGTCAACTGAGAAACCCAGTTTCTAATGCTTTTATATGGAATTTAGAAGTCATACTCAGATGACTTAGAAAGGTGTTTTTCAACAAATGCTTTCTTATGAAGTGTAAGTCATCCTCAAAAGAATCAGTAAAATTAAAGCATTTGCTATATTCGAGTGACATCTAACATCATTAATTCTTGTGTAGGAAGAGCATATTGAAATCGAAGAAGAATACAGAAAGGGACTCTGGAGGAATAGAGGAAAGCGAAAAGAAGAGGTGCTGAAACAGGGAAACATGATCTTTATCTTTGAAATAGACTAGGTACAGTTTATATAGTAAAATAGTAAGCTCAACACATGGTAAGCTTTAAATAGAACCAGATAAAATGGAAAAGCATTAAAGGCAGTGGACCAAAATAACTAACTACATTAATCTACTTCTTTAACATACCCCTCAAGCTAATAGTTTCTGCTGGAGAGAGGGTTAGTTTGTGTTTAAGTTTTTGAAATCTCAAAATAGGAAGAGCTTCAGTGAAATTGTCCGCTGTTTGTTCCCCAGATTCCAGATATTGCAAAGTAACTTCATTAGACTCGATCTGATCTCTAATAAAGTGATAGCCTATCTGAATGTGCTTGGTTCTGGCATGAAAGATAAGATTATGAGCTATTGCCATAGCTGACATGTTATCACAATGAACCGTTGTGGGTTCAGAGCTTGAAATACTAAAGTCGCAAAGAAGTCTTTGCAACCAAATAACTTCTGCTGCAGCTGAAGAAGATATGACTCTATATTCAGCTTCAGTAGAAGATTGGCTACAGTTGGTTGCTTTTTCACATTCTAAGACAATATGTTAGGTCCAATGAATGTGCAATGCCCAGTAATAGATCTCCTGTCAGTGACATCACAAGCCATCAGCATATGTGTGAAGAACAAGAGGACCAGCTAGGAAAGGCAAGCCTAAGTCAATTGTTCCTTGAAGATATCTTAAGAGCAGCTAAAGGTGTTGGTAATAAATGAAGTGGGTTTTGAAAATGCTGAGAAAGAGAATTAACCGCAAACATAATATCTAGACGAGTCAATGTTAAATACTGTAAGGACCCCACTAAGTGCTTGTATAACGACGGGTTGAAAAACGGTTGAGTAGAGCCTGGTAGTTCTTTGGTGGCAAGTGTTTGAGGATTTGGTAGAGGTTTGCATCGCTTCATTCCTGCTCTATGGAGGATGTCTTTGACATAGCTGTGGCTTGCTTGAGATAATATCCATAGGTAGTAGATTGAATGGTAATGCCGAAAAAGGTAGATACGTTGTCCAGGAATTTCATTGAGAAAGAGTGTTGTAAATCTTGTTGAAGTTGCTACATCAACTCACTGTTATTTCATGTTAAGAGGATATCATCTACGTATAATAGAAGATAGAGTATGTGAGAATGGTGGTGGTAGATATAGAGAGACAAATCAACTTTACTTATTTGAAATCCAAATTTGATAAGATGTGTGGTGAAAGTGTGATTCCATTATCTCGGGGTCTGTTTAAGTCCATATATAGATTTCTGTAAGAGACGCATAGTTGGGATATGTGGTATTGTTAA
>NEWO01000201.1:952439-967214 GCA_003013225.1 Phalaenopsis aphrodite
CGGAGATCTTTGGATGTCGAAATCTCACATTCCTCGACCTCCATGGCAACGCAATTGCCGACACCATTCCCTATCTTCTTTTTGAGGGTCTTGCTCTGCCAGAATCCGTCGTGCGGAAATCTAAATTTTGCATGACAAACTTACTGTAGCAATTGCCAGAAGTATCGATATGATGAACCATATAGATTGAGTCGCAGCTCTCACAAGGGCTATGTTAGCCCCCCTCTGCACCGTAGCTTTTCACCCATTAATCGTGTTCCACAAAGAGATTTTAATGGATACAAATCTGGTCATAGGAAGGGTAGCTTCAGTTTTGAGGAGTATCGGCTCTCGCCTCCGTTCTCGACGTCTCCTACTCCATCTCCGCCTACCAATGCGGCTAATGCGTTGCAGGCTAGATTGCGATCAGAAACTCCAGTCAGCATACCGCAGCCGATGATGGGGAGGAACCATCTGCATCACACTCCTAACTTTTCGGTTACGATCAGAAGCTTGTTGCCACTGCCATCGCCTAGATATGCACGGGCTGATGTTTTAGAGGATTCTCCTTCTCCGAGGTCTTTCAGAAAGTCTGGGGATCTTACTTCACTTCTGTACACGGCTCCCAAGAAACCATGATAGCAAAGATACTTTGGAGTTTGGCCAAACATCACCACAAACCATCCAAAAACTTCTTGCGTTGTATCCTCCTATGCCAACACTAGCGATGGGGCTCCGGCTATGGCGACACCAGCGATGCCGCCACCAGCCTCATCAACATCTTGCCAGAGATGTCGCTGTCGTGGATCGAACAATGCTGGCAAAATCCATCACCGACCCTTTCTCCTGCAGTATTTTTTCTTCCCTGCCATAGCATTAAAGGGAGCTGTGTTTCCAACATGTCATTTCTCCTACAGTATTTTTTTTCTTCCCTGACCTAAGCGTCGAGGGGAGTTCTGTTTCCAGCCGCCATTTCTTCTGCTGCTTTCTCTGTCAGCAGATTTACTGGGTGTGATTTGCATGTTTTTTTTCTGCAGCCAATGACAACTGCGGTCAACTAAAAGTCAATTTTTCTTTAAGTTGTTTCTTTCCCTACAAAACTCAAAATTCAGCCAAGCTTGAATCCAGCAAATTCAGTCAAGCCTGAACCTCTCTTCTATGCCGAAATATATGACAGAAAAAACTCAAAATTCAGCCAAGCCAAAATCCAGCAAATTCAGCCAAGTCAGAATCTCTCTTCTACGCCGAAACATGACCGATAAAACTCAAAATTCAGTCAAGTCTGAATCTAGCAAATTCGACAATGCAAGCGACCAATTTTTCTTCACTACTCATCAAGTTAGAAATTATTAACATACATTCCAAACTTGAGGAGGAGTGTTAAAAATTATAATAGGAAACAATTTATTCCTATTAGAAGTTATGAGGAATAAATTATTTTCTTAATATAAGGAGATATTTTCTTTCCTATTTTATATTTATTTCATTGGATTAGAAATTATTTGTTTTCCTATTTTATGTTATTTTCTATATCTCCTAATAATTAATATGAATTAATTATTGGAGATATTATGTGATATATTTTTCCTTTCATATCATTTCCTTTTTATTATTTTTCCTATTATAGGATTCTTGTAAGGGTTATTTATACCCCCGTTCATATCAATGAAATAATGCCGTATTCCGCATTATTCTAATTTACAACATGTATCCTTGTGACCCTGTGGTTGATGCATGTAAACTATTTCTTGAAGTTGATCATGAAGAAAGGCATTAGATGCATCCATTTGTGTTATCTTCCATTGATAATGAAGAGAAATAATAAGAAGTCTTTTTGTTGGAATTTTAGCTATTGCACTAAATGTATTTGTATAGTTCCGGCCATACTCTTTTTGATATCCCAAAGCCAACAGTCAAGCTTTATACCGAACTACCGAGCCATTTGTGTTTCATTTGATTTTATAAGTCCACTTGCTGCCTAATATTGGCTGACTTGCTAGTGTAGATACAAGTTTCTAGGTGTTCTGCTTTTCCAGAGGTTGGAATTCTTCAGCCATTGCTTGCTGCTAGTTGAAGTCTTTAACTGCTTGTTTGTAAGTAGTTGGTTAGGACGGGAAAGATTGGCCATGGAGTAGATCTAATATGTGGCGCATGTGTAATTGATCCAGTTTAGGATCGTGTAACCATGGTGCTCTTTGGTGGAGGTGGTTTGTAGGTGAAGTTTCCGAAAAGGGTTTGATTGGTGATGATTGTTTTGTTTGTGGTAGATCTAATAAGTGGGAAGGATCCAGTTTTGCTTGCTGCTAGTGAAAGTCTTAAACTCATTTATGAAAAACACATAATATTTGTAACCTTGAATTGAAAGTGTCAGTGATGGGCCCCTACATCTGAATGAATTAATGCTAAAGGTTTATATTGAGTGCTAGTGGAGTTATTGAAAGAAAGTCTATGCAATTTTGCTGTAACACAAGAAGTACAAAAAGAAAAATTATTTGAAATTTGTAAATTTGGTTTTTGTTTAGCTATAAGTTGTAGAACTGATTGACTAGCATGCCAAAGATTTGTTGGAGTGGTGACCGAGGCTAGAGCTTGAGGATAGTTATGAATGCGATATAGAACATTACTGCAGGATAGGTATGAATGATTATATATATATATATATATATATATATATATATATATATATATATATATGATTTTTTCTTCCATTTTCTTTTAAAAAGTCTTTCAATTGTTTTTTTATTTAAGAAAAATGAACCACAAAAATGAAACTCATCCTAACGTATTTTAAGTTTCTCAGGTAATGAAACAATTTTTTTTGTCAAACAAAAAGAATCAAAGAAGATTGAGAAGACTAAGCAATAGAACATAACCTAACTAACCGAGAAAACTTTGGTTGAATTTTCAATGAAAATAAAATATTAAATGAAATGGAGTTCGGATCGATTAACACATCATATAAAGTTCGAAAAGCTTACCGCCGCATCAAATCGCTGCACTGCAGTGAGGGGGAAGTAACTCCCCTTATCCAGCCGACTCTGATAAAGACAATGACATCAAACCTCCCAAATTAGTGAGGAATACAAACAAACACTTTGTGAGCTTTAGCAAGTCCTAACCACACCTGAGCAGTAAAGATCAGCATCCAAGTTCTCCCCGGAGACTCTGATCCCCCAAGCGTCTCCAGGAATGAAGATGAGTCCGCCTTAGCCTTCTTGACGGCGGAGATGGCGGAGAGAACATCCGCAGCAGGAACCTTCCGTGTCCTTGCGGCTTGTTTCAGGAGCAGCACGCTCTTCTCCAGGGGCTGGTTGGAAAGGCCTTCTAGATCTTGATCGGATGAAGTCAAAAGCGAAGTTCCTGGTTTATCTTCGACATCGGCGGCCTCTGATGCTGGGGAGACCGCCGTCAGAAAAAGGGGCCGTGGTGGTCGTTGGCCGGCGGTTAGGAATCCAGCTACAGGAAGAGAGGTGGTTGGGAAGTTGAAGAGAGGAGATGCAGGATTTTGTCTTTTGAATGGAAGAGCGAGTGGAGGTTTTGGAGAAGGGGAGAAGGGAGCGAAGGCCATCGTTGGCTCCAAAGCATACAATATCTAAACGAATGAGGGCACATTTTACATCAACAAAAGGATAATTACTTGTAGACAATCCAATATACTGATATTTACAAATTAATACTCCAAGTGAAATTTTTTAAACGACCAAACTAATGTTTTGTGACCTTCAAACTATAAGAGATTGATAGAAATGGAAAATATGGGTTGGGGTTTTACCGTGAATTTTTGGAGAAATATTTGCTTATGTTACGTCGGTAGGTTACAGAGAGAGTATTGGAGAGTTATATCTGTGTTATACCCCAGTAACTTCTCTGTAACCTACATATAACTTACAAATATATGAAAACATAAACGCAAAATTTACTAGTTACAGATGATATAACACGAATATAACCCTCAATACCTCTCTGTAATCTACCGACGTACGCAGCTCTGCGTGCGTTAGACGCACACAAATGTTTCTTGGATTTTTGATATTTGAGTGATAATTTCGGGATGCAGCCATGCAATCAAGGATCTCACGGTGACCCATCCGAACGGTTTTCCGACTGTGCGCACATAATAATTTTTCTTACATTAGGTTGTGTTAGTATTTATTTAGATATTTGGATAATAAAATTGTAAAATTAATTTGAGCCGATCATGTAAAATGTGCAATCAAAGTGGTTAGACAATACTTGGTTCGATTATTCTGATGAAATTGAAATTAATTATTGGTTAGACAATACTTGGTTTAAACCCTAGATTTGTGCAGATGCTTGTGATGTTCGGAACCTTTTCATTCAATCCTTATTTATTATTATTATTATTATTATTATAATTAGTTTGCGTTGACAAATTTGTAAATTTTAATGGCCAATGTCAGGATAAATAAAATTAGCTTTTTTTTAATTTTTGAAAAATTACATACATATCATCTGAAATATTAAGATTCATAAATTAACCATCTATTTGATTTTCTTTAATTACCAGACCAAAGTTTTTACAAGTGTCTGCCCCAAATGAGATTTAGAAAAATAGAGGAAAGAGGATGATGATTTGTAAATAGAAAGTTTCGGATGTCTTGTATGTAAATTGCCCCTTCTAACTTTTCATGTCATGTCAAAGAAATCTGAACCAGCATTCTGCGATTGTGTCGGCTGTTCCTTGATACTTCTGTAAAAAAGATCTCCAGCCCTGGAATAGTTCTATTTACATAAGTACCCGAAATATGCTATTTATAACAGTACCACCCAAAACATGGCTATTTACACAAGTGCTACACAAAATATTAGTCCATATTATAACACACCCACAATATTATTACTTAGAAAAATATACTTGAATGGCATTTTTATCAACTATTCAAATTCAAATATTGCTATAACCTCTTGCTACTAATGACAAACCATTAAAAGTTTGATAAAAATGAAAAATATGGGTTGGGGTTTTATCATGAATTCTGATATTAGCGTGGAATTTGAAAAATGGATAAAAGAGGATGCTAGATTTGCAAATATCAATTTATTTAGGGTGCTAACTATGAAGCACCCTTAAATATATTATATTTGGAATATTTTAAATTTAAATGAAAGCTTGTCATTAGCAACATAAAGAGTAAAGAGTAAAGTGTCAAAATAAGTCCATTGATTATTTATATGGGGCAATAGTCCATAACAATTGTCAAATTAATCACTATTTTCTTTTACTATGGGCATTTTAGCACTTATTAAAAGAGTGACACTTTCATAGACTCTAGAACAAAAAATTAGGAGACTAATTTGACACTTTTCTTATAGAAAAAAAAAATTTGAGTAAGTGGAATGTAATTTTGATGGATTTAAAATGATAACGATTAGTGAATAATGATTGGAATCAAGTGACACTTGTGTTTGATAAGTTTGAACAGCTTAGAGCTGCTAAAAAGGAAACATATCAGTGAGAAACATAATCAAAGGGGTTTAGAATTGAGGGGCTAGCAATATATACGTGCCTTTGCGATGGTATGGTGCATGTGATTATTATGAATATTTATAAGAAAGCAATAATAATAATAATTGAATGGCAATAAGTGCTATTATATGTGAAGGACCTTTAATTTCCTTATAAGCAGATATCATGCTTCCAAAAACTTTAGACTTTCAGAAGTTCATCAGATTACAAGGATAAGTATTTACATGGGATGAAGAACTTGGTGGTGAGCTTGGACATGAATTTAACACTGACTAAAGTCAACCTTGCTATTTGGAGAAATTATTAGTTTCGGATGATATATGACAAAAAGCTAGGTATAAAGTGTTGGAGTACACAGTTTTGTATTCTTGTTCTCAGTATGTAGAGGTATGCATGCTATCCATATCTAATAATTCCTACACTGATTGAATCATTAGCTCTAAGCAATGTTGATTTTGTTGCATAACCACAATAGATAACTTATTTACTTGGCCATGGAAGTGATGCCAACCATAACATTGGAGTTCTTGGCCATGGCAGTGATGCCAACCACAGGATGCCTAAGAGGATTTCTGGCCCTTTTGAAGGACTGCAGGTGTTTTGTATCGCATGGGGCATGTGGATTTCAGTATTAGTTAAATCAAATAGAGAAATATATACATTTGATGCTTTGGTTCATTATTGATAAGAACTCAAGCTACCACCTGTACTAGAAAGTTCTAGATCTATAATTCCATGCACATGAAAATCTAGACCTTCAAAATCTGCAGCTCTAGATTTTTCTGAAAGCAAAGTGCCCTGAAAAAGACTAATGAGGATTTGGACAGGAAAGTCTTAAAAGCTGAAAAGACAGATAAGCATAATGTATATTATTACTTCAGAAACTAAACTATCTCCATCTTATTTCATCTATTTGTTCCCATGATTGTGATTGAACATAATTGCTGCATGGATTGCTTGCAGGTGAAAACTTTGAACCATTAAGTAGAGCTGCAAGGAACAATATCTCGCAAAGCTTTATAGAAAGCTGAAGAAGGCTCTTGTCAAGCTGAAGTTGAACTTGCCAAGTTCATTGCTGCAACAGAGCTTATCAAGACACTCAAAGCAAAGGGATCCTCAAGTTACTCAGATTCTATGACGATTTACCGTTACCGAGGATAATTTCAAAATATAACAGCAATTTTAGTCTTACTATTAAGGCTCAATTAAAAAAAAAAAAAACTATAACAGCACCTATTATATTCATTAATTTGTGGCAAGTTTATATTTAACATTCATAATGACAAAATTCCTTATTTCCCTTTCTGAGAACTTGAAAGTGATTTCCTGTGCGCATTTGTATTCATCATGTTGGAACCTTTTAAGAAATGAGATTGCGAAAATGTTAAATTTATTTCAGATATAGGATGCATCTCAACATCATTTGCCAATTTGATTATTAGTGAGTGCTTACGGCTGAGCTCAACTCTAACTCTGATAAAATCTTAGCTTTCAAGCTCTATCAGAACTAGCAAAGTATATTTATCAGAGGGTCCTGAGGGTTCCATACAAAGGTAATCACTAAAAACTTCTATCATTTTCACAAAGTTAGATAAGGTGAGGTTCTATAACTAATTCTGTTTGTGATAGGGGGTTTCATACAAAGTTTAATAAGAAGTTCATTTCTTGAAATCGGAACACAAAAAGAATTAATTATTAAACCTTGTTCTTCTTATGAAAAGGTATCATGGCACATTCTAAGGGCAACATAAAGGTTTTAATAATGAACATTAACAATAATATTAGGGTTTTAAAACACCATAGTATGTCTGCCATGGTTTCAACAACACAAAAACATGCGCTAGGTTTCAAGATACCCCAACATATATTTAGGATTTAGGGTTTATTAATGATATTTCTGACAAAGTTTTAAAATTTGTTATCCTTAAAGATCAAACTGCTGGAAGTTTTCTACACATTTATCTTTTAAGTTACAGCATTTCTAGCAGATTTTGATTTCTGCCCTTCTATGGTAATAAGCTAGTTTCATTGGCTGAGAATTCTGTTACCATTGAATCCATCTCTTCTTGCTTTAAAGAGCAAATACACCGAATCATTAAGACAAAATTTTAAAATAATTACAAATTCTTATTAATTTTCTATCAAACAAATACTGAAACACGCTTTCAATTATTTTTTTTTTCCTTTTTTTTTTAATTTTTTTTATAATTTTTTTTACTGCCGAACAACTGCTTTACAGCTAGAAAATCAGGTTCAGTAAAGGAAAAAACATCTCATTTTTCTAGAAACAGAATGGAAGCAATATCCAGAGACAAAAATAATCTGCAATTACATTATCTGAATCAGATTACAGAAATTTACCTCCGCAAAATCTGAAACAGCAGGAGAAGCACACCGAAAAATTTAGTACTAATAAACTACAGATCAAAGCAAGTAATTCAATAAAATCAGTTCATATATATATATATTTAAACCAAATGTCAAACTTGCCATGAATGATCAGGCATTTTCAATTCACCAAAAATGGCAGCTCTAAGCAATGGACACCTTAGCACCAACCTCCTCGAGCTTCTTCTTTGCATCCTCTGCTTCATCCTTACTCACTGCCTCCTTAAACTTCTTCGGAAGGCCCTCAATGAGCTCCTTCGCCTCCTTAAGTGCAAGGCTGGTAAGCGCCCTCACAACCTTGATGGTCGCAATCCTTGCATTGCTCGGCACCTCCTCGATGATAACATCAAACTCCGTCTTTTCTTCCACGGCGGCTGGAGCAGCGGCGTCGGAGGCGCCGGCGAGGCTAGAGGGAAACGCAACGGCCGGGGCTGCGAAGGCAGCGGCTGAGACTCCGAGGCGCTCTTGGAGGAGATCGACGAGGCTTTTGGCTTCGGCTAGAGTTAGGTTTTCGATTTGGGTCCCGAGATCTTCTATTTTGGTGGCGGCTGAGATGGGGGTGAGGCGGAGATGGGGGCGGCGGCGAGAGGGAAGGTTCATCAGGGATTTGGGAGGAAAAGGGAGAGAGGAGGAGGAAGTGGTGGGGGAGATGAGGGAGACTGAGGAGAGGGCGAAAGAGGCCATTTTTGAGTTGCTCCGACACTTCTCGGTGAGAAGAAAAGTGGAAGATAAGATGACAATGAATGTGGTTCTTATGATTATTGGTAGTTTAATTTGTAAAATTATCAGGGGGTTGTTGTGTAAGTTTTTTTAAAATTTATTATTATTTATAAAATTAGTCAATTTATCATCTTTCCCTAGTGTAGATGATGAAGTGAACATGGTGCATGCATAAATAAGCAATTGTGTAGATATACAACATGTAGAAGTATGTAATAATGTGGAAATATAAGGTGAAAATGACAATGATTCTATAAACAATTCAAAACTAAAAGCTTTTTTAGAGACCATAACTCCAATTTGTGATTAACATGAATCATCAAATCAATGTTTGGTATTATAATCCCATCAAACTCAAGTTTTTCCTCATTTCAATTATATGCTAGGTAATTTATTGAGTGCAATGAAGGATGCTAAATAGAAAAGAGTAATGATATGGGAGATTTTTTATTATATATGAGATTTTAGGAGTAGATTAAGAAAGAAGTTCAGTGAGATAAGTAAGACCAGTTAATATTATCTAAACTAATGCAAGATATTCATCAGAGATATGTCAATAATACAAGCTAGGTAAGGAATTTGGATTGATCATCCTAGCTTCCAAAGTGAGTAGTCTCTTTAAGATTAATTAAATAAAACACCTCCAAAGCCATTCTCAATTATTAATAGAATTATTTTATTTATTTATTATTTTTAAGGTTAGCAACAATAAAAAATTATAGTTCAAGAATTATTATCCCACCGGACCAACTTAATGCTTTGAAATGAGTCAATTCATGACATAGATGGCCAATCACCATGAATGAGAATATTTTCTTTCTATATAAGCATTCTGTAATTATGAATTACATTATCATAAGCTAGCACTATAATCTTAAATTTTAAAAATCAACTAAAAATAAAAAATTTAGAAAATATGATTTATAGGCGGTAAAATATTTGTGGTATGGGAATTGCTTTAAATAGAAAGAGAACTAGAAAACATAATTCTTTATAACTAGAGCTAATAGTACTTATAATTATCTCTTGATTAAAAGATTCACTTCCTAGCTTATTAGACTCCTAGGTGTAATAATTAATGCTCATATGTATGATAAATTTTTTTCTATAAGGAACAAGATAGATAATATGAATATGCACCAACACTTGGAGATATTGATCGTTGGCAAGCTCTACTCTATACTCATTTAGAAGATAATACACACACACACACACACACACACACACACAACTCCTTCACACATGCAGGACAAATCAATCATGTCTTTATTGTCGGCGATTAGTGAAGAAAAAGAAGAGGCAGCGAGAGTTGAGGAGAAATGGGAAGAGTGATTGGAAAGGAACAGTTGCGGCGATGCGGAGCTAGCTAGGGTTTCTATAGTTGCTTTAAACATGCGAATATTAGTTAAATTGATATCTTTTTTTTTGTTATATGATGAATATACCTTTGAAAAAGTTGGTATGAAAACCTAATGGTGGAGGTGCTGGGAGGGTGTTTTTAGTTAAAGGGTGTGGACAAAAATTTTGGCACAAAAGGAGAACGTGTGCTGATAATGCCTAAACTAAACTAAAATTTTTGAATTAATTAAATATATTTTTATTAAATATAAAAATAAAATTGTGGTGATAATTTTTAAAATTGACTCTTTTTTTTTTTGTAAAAAAATATATATTGCCATTAAAATTATATAATAAAGTCTTGAATTAATGAATTTAGTAGAAGTATTTTATGATAAGCGAAAAATTATTAGTAAATTTGATTAATTAGGATGAACATTTTAAATGATTAAATTTATTTTAAAATGATGTGTTTATGTGTGTATGTATCTAAAATTTTTATTATGGGTACTCATAGGACTAAAAACATGGAGATCATACAATTAATTACAAATATTGAATCAGAGCTTCATCCACTTAAGATAAAAAAATTATTAATATATCTCTTAATCAAAGGATTTTTAAAGCAATTATTATCATTAAGCAAAAATGATAATTATATAAATAGTCATAATAGTTTAACTAAAATAAGAAATTAGATAGAGGGCTAAGTTCTAGTCATTTTACATTTCCCGTTTAGATGCATCATATAACAAAAGGAATTTAAAAGGATCTCTAATGAAACAAGTGCGCTTAGGAAAACAAATGAACTTTATTTTGCCTATATCACATTTGCAAATTAGTATTCTCCAATTTTTTGTCATCCTCAAATCAGTAGAAGAAGTAATTGTTAAAACTATTCTATCTTTACACACCCACCACTAAACTATAAATGAAGTTAAGGTGAGTAGAATTGACTTCTGACTCCGCCTATTTATAACCTAAATTTTGCTCATGGTCATTATATAACCCTCTAAACTAACTTTTTCTGATAAGGGGGGTTGATCAATGTTACCTTCAAGTTCTACTTTTGGTTGCATGGCTCTCTCCTTTATGTGATCCAAGGTACTTATTGAGAAGATTTTTGTTTTCCTTGTATAACAAATCAAAGTTAATTTTTTATTCAAAATTATTTTATATATGAGATTGGATTACTAGAGTTAGAGATTCCATATGATTTTCATAATTTTCATCTAAGTTAGTTGTCCACTCTCGTCATTAATCTTCTCCTATTTTTAAATGTAGGTTGAGTCGATCTTTGCTCTTGTTCCATTTGTCGATCTTGCTTGATCTTGCAAAGAATACTATGGTATAAATTCATGGTTGGGAATATTCATCACTTTCATTATAGATTATTAAGTCATTTAAGGAAGAGGAGAAATTACAAAAGCTATAATAAAAGGGGCTTGAGAGAGAAGTTCAAGTCCCAAATGAGATGCATCATCCCATATTTATAGACCACTATAGTTGCTGATGCACACAAAGATTCCATTTAATGCTATTATAAAGCATTAAATGGAATATTGTTCTTGATCTAAGAATTAAACAAAATGTTATAATCTATTCGGTTCTCATTTATTTTTTAGCTAAAGTACTAAAATATTTTATTATTTTCTTAGAGAACATTGTCCAAAGATACTGGAGAACTGAGGATCAGAATGAAGAAAATGTGAATTAATGAACAAAATATGTGTTGTGATATGAATCAAATTCAATGTGCACCCTTGTTTTTGGAATGGTTTTGAAGACACGAAAGGGTTATTAAGGGAGTTACATTTTGTAATGTTGAAAATGTAGCAATAAGAAGCCAGGTATTTAGAGTTCACATGGACTAAGTGCAATGCTAAATGAGCAGATAAATGATATAATACTTTTAAAATAAAGCATTCAACATTAGTCCTGGCATTCAATATGAATGAATGAATGAATGAATGAGGAGGATTTATGCACTGGTGTGCATGTGTACATATATATATATGGATTTACGAAGGATTTACACGTGCACAGACATGCATGTGTGCGCATATATAGACACGAATATTGAACTATATTGGGCCCCACAGCTGGTGCTTACATATATGGCTTGATGCATTTGAATTCGTGCCTGAATCGAAGGAGATCATCCGGTAGAGAAAATAATAACTGAACAGATTGTGATGCTCTCCATACTTTTTGATATAGGGAATATCACATGAACAGGTTCATATTATTATTACTATTATTTTCTTCTATTTATAAGGCATAATTGGGGTGCAAAAGTATTAGTGTCCAGAAAAGCAGCTGGCAGGTGTGCCTTTTCATTAATGTAATCATATTTAATAAATAATTTTCTCCAGACATTTATTAGGCCAAACATGAAAATTGCATAGTATTATTTCTAAGCTATTATATATACCACCCTATTCTTGTATCTTAATTTACACATCTAATACCTAAGCTTCAATTTTTACATAATATAACACCTTGCACATGCATAAAAAGGTGTACTCCACGTATCATTACAATTATATGACTAAATCTTTTATTTTTGCTTTAAATATACGTACAATAACACGCAATCTCCTTGAGCTTTACTAGCATAGAAACAAAATAACGGAAAATATGATCTTCAGAATGCAATTGAATTATGACTCAATTTAATTCATTTACATAAAACTAAGGTGATATACAAATCCACTCTTTACTTTAAACACAAAAAGGTAAGAGCAAAGGGCAGATGGCATTGGCTACGTGTTCTTTAGCACTTCAATAAATAATAGAAATTATTATACACTGATCTCACCTCCCTACCTGTTCATTGCTTCAAATCCCAAAGTGCGTGCGAGCAAGCACCGGAGTGAACCCATACGAGGTGGTAGCCAACGGACCAATTCGAAATCTTTTATAGATAGAGTCAAGAAATAAGTGTGAAGTGCAAGTCAAGCGGCCTGAGAGCTCCTTGTACTATGTCCTGAACCGTCTTGTTGCGCCGACACACATCTGACAGTTCTTCGAGAATATCCGTTAAACTACTATTTGAACCTGATGCCGCATCCGAAAGAGATTTAACGAACCTAGCGCATTCCACCTCGGTTAGAGCGGATGAAGGTATCAGTGAAATAATTCCCTTACCCCACTCTACTACCTTAGTTCCATAAGATCTGGTTAAGGCCAGAAGAGCATATGATACCTGCAAATAAAGGTGATGTGAATAGAAGTAGAGAGCTGGTGGTGATAATTTCAGCAGTGGAGCTTCAGTTTTAATACCTCCTCAATTCTTGAAGAAGGAAGAGCCCCAGTCAAGGAGGCAATCAAGATTCTAGTGAGGTTGGCGCCTCTAGGAAGAATTACACTATCTATAATGGATCGGTACTTATCGCCATTGGAGCTATTTGCAAGATCCAAAACATCAGATATGAATGTTAAAATTGATCTGCTAGCATCTCTGTAGACATAAAAAACCAAAGCAAACCATGTGTATTATGTGGCCAAGTTCATTTCAATAAAGCAAAATAACTTTTTTTATTCTATAAAATTATGAGAACCTATATTTTCTATTTGCAAAGTAGTAGAAAATATTGACAGGATTAACAAGTCATTCATATTCATTCTAAGTATTAGTAACAAGGAAATATATAGACTAGTCTTAAAAAAAATTAAAAACTAAAACAAAAAACAACTGCAACAATCAAAATAACAACCTTTCTAAATTTCAAGTCCAAAAAATATTAATATGCTTTCCACACCCACGCAAGCTTTGGATTTCTTGGCATGAATCCATGGGATCTAAGTTCTCTTCTCGGGAATGAATCCATGAGATCGTAATTTTCTTCGCTTTCATGGGTTCCAAGTCCCCACCGCAAGCTAGAGAACTGATGCCTTCAATTGTCAGCTTGGAGATCATTTCATGAAACATTGCTCGGCTTAACGCTTTTAGTAAAAACTAAGCCATCTTCCAATTAAATTTTCAAGTGCACATGCATATTGAGTCTTTCTTCTATTTTGATGAAATGTCTGTCAATCTCGAGGTATTCTGTGCAGTGCAGTTGTTCTAGATTATGTGCAATGCTTATTATTGATTTGCACTTTCAATACAACTTCATAGGTCCTTCCATTTAATTTTTGGTTCAATTCGAATAATTTTCATTCATAAGGATTTACATTTTTTTTTGGGTCATAGCCCTGAGTTCTATTTTTTGCTCCAACATGTAACTAGATTCCCTTAAAAAAATGTGAAATAACCTGATATTGATCCTTTTACATTGAGGACCTTGCATTAGCTACACCAATGAAAGCTTCTTCTTCCTTTATGATTCTCACTTTACCTCTTACTTTTGTTGTTTTTTTTCCTCAACACTAAACTAAAAATTTAAGTCGGTGTTTGATAGTATATGATTGACAGAATTTAACAACATTAAATTTAAATCCACCCAAACATAAAAAAACATATAAATTAAAATTCAATGTTATATTAAATAAAATTTTCTTCGCACTCCTTTTTCCTTGTGCTTCGACTCTTTTATGACGTAAATCCAAATTTATTAAATTTATTTACAAGATGAATGTATTTTGTACTATCTCTTTTATCATACATTTGATTTGATAAATCCAAATTTATATCAAAGTTCCAACCAAACAAACGCGCTCCGTCACTTCAAACTCCAACGTACCCTCACCCATGGCGAAGTGGCGCCGTGACTACTGTGGTTGCAAAGGTACAACGGTGGCTTGCAGATTGAAACAACGACGGCTTCTAGTTTGAAGGAGCGAAGTACCGGCCTGCCCGATTAATTAGGCTCATTCGTGCGGTTTAGACTGAAAGATAGCTACTATTGATGAAAATC
>NEWO01000201.1:967269-1026754 GCA_003013225.1 Phalaenopsis aphrodite
TCTTCCCGCCCCCCCCAACCCTCGCGTCCTCTCTTTCCCTCTGGTTTTGCCTTCTAGGGTTGTATCCAAGAGATCTTATTTCGAGGTGGTGACTATCCTCAACTTTCCTTCCATGCATAGTTCTCGTAGCTGTCACCATTCGCTTTCCTTGCAGCAGCAGCCGGTCAGCCTGTTGTTGTTTTCCTATAGTTGCCTTCTATCAAGCTACTTCCCAACCTTACTATCATCAAACCCAGCCGGATCACCCAACCATATCTTGCTGCCACTTTGTTTTGCCACACCAAACCCAGCATCTACTTATTCTAAGCCTTGTTGTTATCCATCCCAACCGCCCAACAGGTCATACCTTGTCACCACTTCCTTCCCTTCCCGGTACCATTTCCTGCTCTACCAGCCTTCTCCCATCATTGTTCACCGCTCAACCAACCATCTGCCGCCCTCCCCTTCCATCTAAATTGTAATTGAGAAAGTGGCTTAATTTGGTCAACCCCCATTAAAGATTGTAAAATAACTATTTACAACGTCAGCCCTCCTGATATATAAAAAGAAAAATATTTAAAGAAAATAATTTAGAAAGAACACTTTCAAATAATTGTATTTTAACTTATAATAGTAGAGACACAACTGGGCAATGACAAGCACCAAGGGAAAGATCATAGATGGATCAGGTTAAGGTGTGAAGATGGACGCAATTTTGTAACATTGTTGAACAAGATCGTTGAGGCGAGAGTTCTGTCTGGCGATCTCCAAGCATGGGGTCAAAGCGGGATGAAAGCCCGCCCCATGAAAGTCTTGAAAGCGCAATTTTCCCAAACCTTTTTTGCTTCTTTAGCTGTGCGAGGCCCTTTACAGTTGTTTTAATATTAATATAATTAGAAATAGGGTTTAATTAAGTCTTAGTAAAATTACGCTGTTTAGAAGCTGATTTTGTAAACTTTTGTTTGATTTTTGTTATTTGAAGATTTTTTCCCCAAGAGTGTTGTATCATTAATTTTTTTCAAGAGGTGTGCCTATAATCTGATTGGATTGAGGTACTAATCTCCCAAATTCCGAAAGTACCATCTAACAAAAACAACCTGTTGTTTCTCCGCAGTCAGTTCGTGTTTCTAGCTGTCGTTCGCAACAGATTTCAGCCGCACTCACTCCCCACCATTACTCATCCAACAACTTACATAAGCCTTTTTCTTGTTGTCCCACACCAACTAGGAACTCCAGAACGATGTCAATCGTGTTCAAATAATAAACGAGAATAGGAGTCAATAGAGGATTAGTAATGATGATAAAAGTCTATTGCAAGAACCAACAATGAGACCGTTTAGGATTAATTAATTGTAAGCAGTGATAGAGGCCAAGACAAATGAGGAAACAAAAAGACCTAAAGCTAGATACCAAATGGAGATCAAGATTTTTTTTTTTCATTCGAAGTATTTCAACAAATATATATATATATATATATATATATATATAATGGCTAGGGTTTCTCCTCATGGCGATTCTCTCCGTTGAATCACTCACCTATTACTACTCCTGCTTCTCTTTCAGGTTCAGAGCCTGGTTTTCATATTGAAAAGTCATGCAATGTTCCACAATCTTCTTGAAGGTAGTGGTGATCACACTTTCATTAAAAAATTTGGTAAAAATAATGGCAAGTCTGCTCTTATTCTCACTGAGGTTAAAACTAGTACTCTCGCGTCCTCGTGGTGTTTGCTCTAGTGGGAGAATTCCTCTATAGACACCCAAAACTTGATATCATTTGGAAAGATTTTGATGCTATGAAGCTATTGGGCAGTTGGAATATTGACTTGACGGTCGACATATACTGATTCAGTTATCTCACGATATCAATTACACTCGCATTTTTTTTCGAAAAGTTATCAAGATCGACAACTGTTTTATAAAAATTATGAAGTGGACTGTCAACTTTGATCCAAAAGTGGAGTCCCTTATCATTCTTGTTTGGATAAAGTTGTCGGGGATAAAATTACATTTGTTCAACTTGGAAATTCTCTACTCATTAACAGCTGCTTACGGTAAACCTCTCAAGGTGGATAGTCTTACGCTTGCTATCACCAGACCCTCTGTGACTTGTGTTAGTTGAGAGAAATATTACTCAACCAGCTTCAGATGAGATATGGATTGACACCACTCATAACGGGCATTGACAAAATGTTGAAATAAACCACACCCTCCTTATTGCTCTCATTATAGTATGTTTAGTCACAATTCTACTATTTACTATCGCTTGCATCCTCATCTGCCGGATATCGCTAAAGATCAGCCACCTACCATCCCTGCTGAGAAGGTGCAACCCGATCCTCTTTTCAACACCGCAGTTCCTGATGATACCACTCACTATTATTGAAGAATGCCCACTTACATGGCAAGACACACGAGAGTGCTCCTTCGATCCGATAAAAGATCAGTTGATACACAAGTAGTTGCTTCTAATGTTCAATAACCTACACATGCCCGACACACTTTAGATCAATCCACTGATCAGGTGAATCAATCTTCGAATGAGGAATAACAAGTCTATTCCACGAGGAAGAAGAAGAATGGAGGCCGACTCGAGCTCAGGAACTTATTGGATGATACATTGGTCACTACTGACAATGACACTCATCTTACCAATTTATTAGCTGGCTCCTTCCCTAGAACTAGAGGCAAAGACAAAACAAAATTGGATCGCTCTCTAACTACCTAATACTACATATTTTGACACTTTTTGGTTTTTTTTTCTTTAGGTATCTCATGTATCTTTCTGTTTTTTTTTGTTTTGAACCATTTGCATGTGGCGTTTCTCATGTGAGCAGGGTGTGTCATGTTTGGGCCATCCCACACAATCTATCTGTATCTTACTTTCTGTTTAATACATTAGCCATTGGGCTTTCTCAAAAAAAATAAATAAATAATAATAATAATAATATATATATAGGTAGGTGGTACAAAAAAGGAAAAAAAAGGAAAAAAGAAAAATAAAATATGGAAACATATCTACATTCCATATAAATAAATGCCTTCCTATAAAAAAATAATAACTTGAAAAAAAAAGTTTCTAATATGATTTGCATGTCCAAGCATATTTTATTTTTCTTTGGAATGGATCCATTTGTTCCTATTTTTCTTTGTTGGAATAAATCCATGCCATCTGATCTCCATTTTACCAAATTTTCTTTCTTAGCATAAATTTGTGGTTCCGACATAAAGGAACATAAGAAGTAAAGTTAAATACTTGTATAAATTGCCTAAACATGATGAAGAAATAAAACAATAGAGAACACATCCAGCAATTATACGAATCATAATCATAGGCATGTCAAATCCATTAAAGAAACTAAAAAAACTATGACATAAAGGTAACTGAATCAATCCAAACACTAATGACTTGCCAATCCAATAAAAAAAAAACTTTCTAAATTTAAATCATACGAAAATAGTTTTAAGTTTTAGAAATAGAAGCATGATGTAGACACATCACAAAATAAAAAATTGAATAAAAAACAGAAACACTCAACATTAACCAATTAAAAGCTGGAAAGATTTCAAGAAAAATGAAATTTAGGAACATGCTACACAGGAGTAAAAAAATAACTAAATTAATCTTAACTTTTACTCTTTAAAATTGAAACTGGATTCAGGTATAAATTTATTTTCCAAGCATTTTAATACAAAAGCGGACAACCAGAGTAGAAAAAACATAAGTTATGTTAGGCAGTTTTAATAAACAGCAGAAGCAAGGGATTTATTTTACCTGTGTTGTATGGTTGCACCAATCATGGCACAGTCAACTAGTGATGGAAAAACAGACGCAGGAACAAATAAATCAGGGCAGTATCGAATGCATCTTGATGCCAATAAATAACAATCATCAGCTATATCAGGCCTAGTCGTGAAATCCTGTGTTCAAGAAAATGAAATGAGTAGCACTAAAAAGTACATAATACATTGGAGAGCAGGAAAGAATAAGCTATATTTATTACTTGAATTGTTAAAAGAAATTTTGTTGTATGACTGAAAAGCATTTCTATTAAGCTCTGGAGGTAGCTTGCACAAGATGGATCAGATCCAAATATCTGTAAGTGCAAAATAATCAGCCTGAGAAAGATGAAGCTCCAAAGTATAACATTTTAATCACATTTAAGATGATCTACCTTTATAACTTCACTTGATAGATAAAGAAAGCAAGATTGGTTGTGTTGCTGATACAGTGCCTGGATTGTTGCTAGCATTGCTCCAATTGTGATGCCCATAGATCTTCCAGAAGTTCTCACCTATAAAATGGGCTAGGCCTTCAGGCTAAAAGGACAGTTTCAAATAAAAATGCCATGCGTCCTTAAAGCTTTCCATCTCCATTGAACCACCAAAAATGTGCAAAAAATAATAAATAAATAAAATAGCATCATATGTCAACCAAAAAAAAAATTGCCCATTTCCCTACAAAGAGAAACACATTAGCAAGGTAAATTAATTTGAAGTAAAAGAAAAATTCATGGTTAATTACAGCATTATAAATGATAACAGGGAAAAAAAAAGTTTAAATCTGGAGCTTATCAACTCCAACAAATGGAATTACATTAAAAAACTAGAAGGGAATGAGTTCAAACCATATGCATTTATACCTCTCGTTCTTATCATTAAGCAACTTAAAAGCTTGGAGTAAGTTCCATACAAAGACACCGAGATTGATTAGACCCATGAAACTAGTATGATTCATCCACCAAACTAGTGTACCTTTCAAAGCTGGAGGGCCCTCAGAGGCATCTAACAAAAATGCATGCAATCCTAACTAGGAGTTGAATTTCTTTTCAGCAACAAGAAGCAACGCATTGCCACCTTTTTCTTGTTAAACTACCCAATACTATTTTCTTCATATGATTTCAAAAAATAGGAAGTGGAAGATAGTCCATTGGAAAGCATTACAGCTTAAATTCATCTGATTTAAAGGCCACAGAAAGAAACAAGCCATCTATGAAAGTTCACATACAGGAATAAAATTCACGCATCAGCTTATCTCAAACCCCATCAACTAACAATCAACAAACCTCACATCAAAATTTTGTCTTCATTGTGAACAGGTTTTAGAAGTATCAAGTTTTATCACAAGAGTGACAGCTCCCATAATCAGAAAACAGAGATTCCGATTATATTTCATATATAAAATGCAACTACGAAACTAATTGATAAAGAAAAGAATTAAATTTCCAAAAATCCAAAACAGAGATAAAAAAACGAAAAAAATCAAGCAATAAATTAAGTAGACAGGATCTCAGAATCCAAATCAAGATGAAAAACAAGAGAAACGCAAAAAATAAATAAATAAATAAGGTACCATGTGAGGAGAATACATGGTGACAACTTTGAGAATTTTAAATTAGTTTCGCTATTCTATAGATATTATGACACAATATTGTACAAGTGATTCTAGCATGTTACATGGCAAGGCAATCAAATTTACTATGAAAAGCTTAAATATGGGCTTGGGGTAGATTTTAGATTATTTTTATTTCCTATTGTCGGGTGAGTTAACAAATAATCAATTATAATGGCTTGATATACTTAATATTGCAACTGATACAAAGAATGGGCTCTACTAGTATTTTTTCTCTTCAAGTAGCAGTTATCTTTCTTAAATCACTGCAACAAAAAAACTTTCTTCATTCCTTCCTAACATACTTCCAGGAAACAACCACCATTATTCTTCATTTTAGTATTATAGCTTTGAATGTAATCATTTTTGCTCGTAGCAAGAAAATGTTTTAGGGAAGATACACTTCTTGTTAAGAAGTAAGTACTTTTTGCTAATTGTTGAAAAGTTGAATAATCTCAAAATTAGCACAAACAGATGGAAGAGATTTGTTTCACAAGTAGTATCAAGACATGAAAAATCAAGAATCAAGAAATGCATTGCAATCAAGATTGAAGGAGGCATTATGGAGAAATTATATACTGCAAAGCACAATTAACTATTAAACAAGGAAAAAACAAGATTTCTAAAAAGAAATTGTGAAAGAAAGATTCAAGAAGAGAAAAATAAAATCCTTTAGATGACGCAGCCTTTAAACTGCGAAATTTCCATTGTGCAAGTATGAAGAATATCATAAAAAATAAAATATGCAACTTGTAGATATGATTGAACAAATAAAATATGCAACATCATAAGAAATAAAAAAATTTCAAAAGTTTTGTTATTATTCATGAATTACTACAAGATGAACCATTTCATATAAAGATCTAGTGTCAAGGGTTTACAGTCACATCAACATTTTTCTCTAATCTGTGGGCAAAAGCATTATCGCTTCAACACAACAGTAACATTGTAAAAAAGAAAATAAAAATTTCAAGCAACTTGTACTTATTTTGGTACTGTCTAGAGATCTTGTAAGATATGACTGTAAAAATAATGGTACTATAGCATGGTACTATAACAGTAACTGTGTATGTATAAGCTGATTCGATTTGTATTAGCTTAGGTTAAGTTCAACTCTATCTCCATGTCTATTACAAAATAAACAAAATAGAATTGTTAATGGCAGAGATTAATCAAATTACTACAAGGCCATTTAAAACATCTATAAAATATAATATAACAAAAAGTTCTTTTTCAGAAGCAGCTTTTTTACAAAATTTTAAAAGCAGGTGGGCATGCTTTCCTTAAAGCCACTTAAAAAACAATTTTAAAATGAAACAAAATAGAACTTATCTGTAAGGATTCCAAGAAACCAAACCCAACTTATTTAAAAACTTGTTGTTTAAGCAAAGAAAGATAAGAAAAATTTTAAACTGATTACTGTTGCTTTAAAAATAATCAGGAAAAAATTTTGAACTAATTAATTTTGATTTAAAAGAACTGATAAATAGCCGGTTTACTATAAGAGAGAGGAGAAAGAGGTAATTGAACCATATGTGAGAAACCAAATAGGATAGGGGGAGTCAGACCAAGACAAAAAGAAAGGGGGAATAAAATGAAGAACAAAGCAAAGCAAGAATGAGTGTGATACTCCGATTTTATAAGGTATAAATGCAATTTAAGTCTAAACAAATTATAACAAAAAAATTCATTGCAGTCTATGCTTCAAAAAGATCATTTTTATATACAGAAGTACATAACATATTTTAAAAATGAGAAAATTATGGAATTAGTTTTCACTTGAATTTAATATTTTAAAAATTTTATTTAATGTTGTTCATGAGAATGTAGCTTTGAGTGGAATTTGAAATTCCACTTATGTATGCATGCAATAGTTGTTGAATAAGTATAAATTATATAATTAAATTCAGGTACTTACCTAAAGTAATCTTTATTTACCTTAATTATATTCCCGTGAATTACCATCGAGTGAAAAGCAGTGAGTTGAGGTCTAGGTGTAAGCCGAAGGGTAAAGGAGAAGAAATAGAAAAAAAAAGAGAAGGCGGTGTAGATTTTGATAATTTCTTTGAAAAATAAGCTTCAATGGTTTTATGTAGGAGACACTTTAAGGTAATAGTGTATTTTGAGATATAATTTGACTTAAAATAGAATTATAAATTAGAAAATGTTATTCATTGAGAATTTAGAACTTTTACATTGTTTAAAAAAGGAATCAATTTTGGGGTTGTCAAATTAAGGAGGTTGACCATTAATTAAGATTTGAAAATTATAGTACATAAAGCAATTTTTTTTTAGTACTTTGCATGCCTATTTATATTTAAATTAGATTGATAGGTGCAATTCAGTAGAAATTTTTCATGATTTAGAAACATGTTTATAGCTCGACACTCATATGTAAACGACTGCACATAAATTTTGATGATACAAGCTCTCAATTATATAATTTTTTTATTAATTAGTGACACTTTTAAGTAAAAGCATCTGATATCTATAAATCACTCATTTGTATATATAATAATTCATCATATTTTAGAATGAATACCGTGTTTATTTAAATTTTCAATGATAATATATTGAGCTAAAAGAATATCAGATATGAGGGGTTAGGTTGGCAATGACACATTTATAATAAATGTAAAGATAAGAAAAAAAAAATTAACCCAAAAACGAATATGGAAACCTGCCTAGAAAATGAGATAAATGTGAGGCTATTTATGAATATGAAATCTGTATGGCTAGAATGATAAAGATGAGCACATATAGAGAAAAAAAAAGATCTTCAAGCTAATATGCTTATAACACTTGTAAAAATAGAGAGACAAAGATGAACGCTTCTATGATACATGAGCAATAAATAAAATAAAAAAGAAAGAAATTTACAAAAAATTAAATTAACATGATACCACCTATTCATATGTCAAAGGTAATGTTGATAACCTTGTTAATATTCTTTTAATGTTTACTTTTAGAGAAATATTTTACAATGATTTGAAGAAATTAAATTAGTCTAGATTATTTATTTTATATCTAAATTAGAATTCTTACTTTGCCAAACTTCTAAACACACCAGATATCGAGATAAATTTATCTCAGTGAAAGAAAATACAAAGTTGAGGCTCAGTATATATCATGCTTATTTTTGTAATCATGGTTTGTTGTATAGTTGTTATAAGATATATTAATAGTGAGATAATGCATAGAATGAAATTTATATTTGGTGTAAAAATTTTAATACATATTATATATTCTATAAATATGTAAATGAAATATTTGGATTGCTTATGCTTAATTTAACCAGCTAGTTCTGGTGGATACATTTGAATTGCAATGATGTGAAATATTACGTTCCGGGTGAAATATTTGGATTGCTTATGCTTAATTCAACCAGCTAGTTCTGATGGATACATTTGAATTGCAATGATGTGAGATATTATGTTCCGGGTGAATTTAAGTTGTTGAACATATCACACTTTACTTGGTATGTAGAATATAAAAAATATGTTGAAGATATATTCAATTAGTTAAATAACGCATGACTCTATTATATCCTGTTTGGAATTACGGGAGTGGTACTTGCGGGGCATGACAATGTGAGAGAGGGAGAGGGACAGAGAGATAGATAGAGTGAACGAGGCCAGGTGAGAAAAATTAGAAGATTTTGATATGTAACAAATGATGACCGAAATTGGATGATTGAAGACAAGCTAAGGAAAAGGTTTTTGGTGGAATGAAATATTATTCCAGAATTTATTTTATCTAAAACGCCTTTAAATATAAATGACAATATACACTGAATTTTAATTTGTGTTGTCAAATAGTTTACAAATTTGTTTAAGGCTTTTAAGAGAAAAGATAAAATATAATCAACATATAAAAAAAAAATACTAAAGAAGTAAAACATTATTACACTTTTGTCGTGTCAAAATAAGAATGATTAATATGTTCAATAAAAAAAGTTTCAATTGTGAGATTTAATTATTAGTGAAATATATAAATATATTTAAAAAGGGATCATAATTAAAATGTCACTTCAAACATAAATATGATTTTAACTGATAAAGGTTTACCAAACAATTACAATGGTTTAAGAAATTAAACAATAATAAAAATTATATAAGTAAAATAAATAGGGCAAAGTAAAAGAAAATTTAATGCAAAGCAAAATATTTTGATATAAAAGTTGTTATATTAATAGTTAATTATAATAATAGGTGCAAATACTAACTATGGTCGAGTATCTGATGAAAAAAAAAGATAACTAAGATTAATTTTTATATTTAAACAAAAGAAAGATATATTTAAATGAAGGGACTTAGTAATGGTAAAAAGAAATATATGTATAAACTTATAATAAAAATACTTTATATATAATTATGTATGACTATAGGTGTGAATTAATAGAGGTGGAGCAACGATCAAGAGTAAAACCAACTCTTCTGAAATTAATATGATACTTATTTTTTTTATTCACTATAGCAGTATCATTTATGCTTAAAGAATTGAGAAAAATATAAAATGTCTTGTAGAGAGTCTAAGAGAATAATTTGTAAAGCTAAAAATTCTACTTTTAGATAGTTTCTCCAAGAAAATAAATTTTGTACCTTATCACAAGATAATAGGCGCTTCACACATTGCATATTTATACTTCAAGAAGATAGTTTGTCTTTATAGCATGCCCAAGCTCATCACTTTAGTCTAGTATGTGAAATTTCTGAGTCACTTTTGGAGCACTTTATGAAATAAATTTGATACAAAAAGCTCTAGTTTATTTCAACAACACAGTTAAAAATAGATTGACAAACATAACTGGTGAATCGCAACTTAAGAAATCTTTTTAGATATTTTGTAGATAAAAATATCAAGCTGTGGGACTTATTACTTTCACAAGTTGAATCTAAACACAATAGTTTTACTAGTCAATCCACGAGCCACAATCCTATCGGCATTGGATACAGATAAAAACCCCTCACAATATTAGAGTTTGTTTCAATACTTCTAGTTACTAGCTTGGTACTTTAAACAAAGATATTGAGATTGTAGATGAGTGTGGTGAAGAAAAGTTCCAAAAAGAACAATAAATATTAGAAACAGAACAAAAATCCACGAAGGATGTGGCCTTCAAGGAATGTAATTTAATGTACATCAGACTGAATGAGAGATTTCTTGCGAGTTAATTTTGAAAGGTAGAGCTAAAGGTCGATTCATATTAATTTAGAAAAATCAATGATAACGTATACAAGATTAATCTGATGAAGAATTATAACATTTTTATTGCCTTCAACTTCACTGATCAATCATCGTACTTTTCCTACCTCGAGAATGACACGGATGTTCCAGAATCCGTCCCAATCGCAAAAGCTCAAGCTTCTGTCTCAAAAATATAGGGAAGGGTTGAACCAGCTCTTGGTTCAATTTTTCTCCCAGTCGGTTCAATTTTTTCAGCTTCGAATACCTGGACCGGCTCCTTAATGTCTTAATTAACCATATTTAGGATTAATATTAGGGGAAATTTTTCTTAGAGTATATAAATATGTTGTTAACTCTTAATTTCCTGACTTTACTTTAGTCTATGAATTTTATATTTTCTGTGAATTTATGTCATATGGAGTGTTGTAGCATTTTTCTCTTATAAATGGAGTGTTTGTGGAATGTTAGGGAATAGATGGTGGATCCTCCTAAACATTTGTGCCTCTGATATCGCCGCACTATTGTGTTTACGGTGTTTTTTTATTTTTTGGCAGTCAATGGAACTACTTTTCTCCTTCTAATCTTTCTTCTTTGCATATTCTCCTCTTCATGTGATTCTACAACATCTCATGCGCTAGAATTGATCCTCAAACACCTTTTATAACTCTAGAAAGGTGTCAACCTTCTACCTATAGGAATATAAATATTGTAAAATTACTCTTCAACATTTATTACTTTATCCGCCAGAATTTATATTCAACTAGCAATAATTGGTTGCATCCCTAGTTCAAAGAATAGTTCAGTCAGACCACATTTTCGGTAAGTTTTCCTGAGAAAAAGAAAAGACACTTTGCCTCCCTAAAAATCAAAATTGAACAAAAAAAATAATATGAGAACCAAAAATATTTGATCCTCAAAACCATTACCTGTACAATTTAAACCTTTCAGACATTATCATTTCCATATATTGAATGCAAATTAATATCTTAAGAGATTCAGAACACATGTTACTCATCACCATCTATGAAAAGACAAGAATTAAAAAGCTAAACATGCATGCAAGAACAATTTATATATTAGGTTGCAAGTCACGTGCACTAATAAGCAAGTGACAAATTTAATATATCAACCAATTCCTTGTATAGCTTTGGATTGATTAGTATCCAAGTTTTTAACACTCACAGCATATTTACAGGCACGACATAGTGACTCCATCGTCCTCATGTCCCATGCACGGCTACAAAAAATCGCACATGATTTAAAAAGGGTCAAAATTAAAGAGAAACTTTTACTTTTAAAAGAAAACCAGCTTTTAGCTCTCACAGATCAAAGATAGTTTTGAAAAGCGGCCAAAGCCTCTGCACAGCACCTGCCACGACCTCAGGTTGTTTAACATTCCTGAAAATTTCCCAGCAAATTAAGAGAGAGCTTCATTTGAAACAACACCAATAAACAGATCTGTTAAATTGACAATTTCACCTGAAAATGCAGGCCAATCGGTCAATATGAAAAGTAAGCTGCCGTGCAGGTATTTGCTGGAAGGCACCTCCTTGGCCAATAAATTCCTGCTTGTTCAAACAAAACAATGTTAGTGTTAAAGTTGATCAGATGGTACCCTCAATCCTTTGAGAGTGCAAGCATAAAATATCATATAGATAAATCTAACTTGAAGTGCAGTAATAGCTGGAAGACAGAGCAGCTCCAACGCCTTCTTGACATGCTCTGTTGGGAGTTCTGTGATAACCACACTAGCAAAGAAAATTCGAAAAAAATAGAGTAAAATATATATATTATAATTGCATTGTAGCATAAGAGAATAAATACAGTACAGCAAATAAGTTTATGAGAAAAAGAATCAACAAATGTATCATTGAAATATTGAAATGGTCAATACCTCAAGGCTTCGACCAAGTACATAGAGTCATCAGCTGATATTTTATAACCACCTTCACCACTAATTGCTATATGGTAGATATGGAAAAGACCATCCAATGAGCCCGAAAACTGCTTTCTGCAATCTACATATAAGCATAGTTTTACATAGCTCACAATAAAAGGATAAACTAAAAAAAGGAGGGGATTTACATACATACCACACAATATAAATGCATTTACATATCTAACACCTATACTTTAATATTTATTTATTTAACAACTAAAACTTAAAATCAAATAAAAAATACCACAAACATTAACTTCTTTTAAAGTGCAATACACCATTCCATGTACGCTAAAATGTGATTGTGTTACATAAAAAATATTAAACTTCCATAGATATGTAAAAACATCAGAATTATGCCCTCTCTAGAAAAAAAAAATGATAAACAATTAAAAAACCAGACAAAAGGTCCTTCTTTGCTGTAATACTCTCTCCTCTAATGTTACTTCCATACAAAACATTTTCTCCACCAGCAGGAGTAGCTTTTGCAACACAACAATTCGGACACCCGAACATTTAATCAGCCCCTCCTAGCACCAACTTTCTCATTTCATACTATTGCTTGAAATTCATTAAAATACTCAGTAAAAATTATGCCATTCATGTTGCATAGTTATTATCCCACATGCTGCCATACAGCCCAAGCTATAAAAGTTAGGTGGCCAGAAAATTTTTGTTTCAGGTTACAACAACAACAAAGCCTTAATCCAACTACGTGGGGTCGGCTACATGAGTCCTTTTTCTCCATTGCGTCTTATTTAGTGTTATATTTTCATTTAGTTCTAATAAATTAAGATCATTTTTTATACAATAAGCCCAAGTCTTCCTAGGTCTACCTTTACCTTTCTTAACATAAGTCGAATCTAAAACATCTACTCTCTTAATCAGATCATCAGATGGTCAACGCTTAATGTGACCAAACCATCAAAGACGACTTTCTCTAATTTTGTTCTTCACAAAAGCTACACCAACCCTATCACGGATATAATCATTTCGCATTTTGTCTCTAAGTGTAAAGCCACTCATCCACCTAATCATTCTCATCTCGGTAACACTTACCTTAGTATTATACTTCTCTTTTAAAGGCCAACATTCAATGCCATAGAGTATTTCAGGTCTCACCACCGTCTTATAAAATTTTACTTTTAGTCCAAGCGGTACTTTTCTATCACACAAAAGGCCTGAAACATTCCTCCACTTCAACCAACCAACTTGAATTCTACTATTAACATCCCCATCTATATCACCATCGCTTTGAACAACAGACCCGTCACACCTTTTAATAATTTGATCCACCCAAAGTTTACACTTTTGTCACTAGAGCTACAACTACTAAAATTACATTCCATGTTTATGGTTTTCTACTCAAATGAAGGCCTTTAGACTCCAATGTAGACCTCCATAATTCAAGTTTTTCCTGAGCTTTTTCTCTCGTCTTATCCATGAGAAGGATATCATCAGCAAAAAACATACACCAAGGTACATCCTCTCGTAAATGTCCAGTAAAACCATCCATAACTAAAGCAAAAAAATATGGGCTTAAAGTCGATCCCTGATGTAATCCAACAAAAATAGGAAAATATTTGGTCAATCCTCCTTCAGTTCTAACACAAGTAGTAGCTCTAGATATAAGTCATATCAAAACCTTTCTTTTCAAGAACTCTCCAAAGGATATCTCTTGGAACCTTATCGTAAGCTTTTTCTAAATCAATAAAAATCAAATGTAGATTCTCCTTATTACTCTGAATTTATCCATCAAACTTCTCAATAAATGTATAACTTCCATCGTAGACCTGCCCGACATAAATCCAAATTGATTATGAGAAATCTTTGTAATACGTCTTAACCTATGTTCAATTACCCTCCCCATAATTTTAAAGTACGACACATCAACTTAACTACTCTATAATTTGCACACTCTTGTGCATCCCCTTTATTCTTAAAAATGGGAACCAAAATACTCTTCCTCCACTCCTCATGCATCTTTATAGTTTTTAAAATAATATTAAAGAGTTTAGAAAGCCAAGAAACTCCCAAATCTCCTAAACATTTCCATAGTTCAATTGGGATATCATTAGGTCCTACAGACTTGATACAAATACAAATGAATAGCAAAATGTTACGAAGTTCAAGAGAGAAGAATGACATGAATGTAAAACATAAAACAAAATTTTAAAATTACGCTCATCTGTTCATCCTTCATAATTTCAAAAGGAATCAAAGAGAAGGAAAAAAAAACATTTTGAAATAATTTATCTTTATTCCAGGAGTGATGCAGCTAAAGATTATCCCTTATTTGGAGATAAGCATGAATTATTTTTCATTACTATGTAAACGGTTTCATAATTTGCACATGCGTTGAAACAAAACTGGAAAATAAAGTGGTAATATAATGATACTACACCTTCACAGATGTATTTGAATGCAAGGGTGGCAGCGCCTGCAACATCATCTGAGGTGCTCATTCCTTTAGTAAGAATATCAACCAGTGGAGGTAGTATTGGTTGTTCAACTGGAGCAGAATTTATCCATTTTGAATAGGCTCCAATTGTAGCACAAACTGTTAAGCATCAAGCAACACGATTTAAAAAGAAAATAATTTATATTTTCAATGAAAGCATAACAAAAATTGAAAACGGGAGACCCCTACTGCAGAAAAGAATTACCAGTCTGAAGTAGTTGAGGTTGGTGAGGGAGTTTTGCCAGTAACTCCATAACCTGAGATTTTGTAGAACAACTCAGCCAGCAGGTACTTAAAAACAGTTCTTTTATATATATATATAAAAACGAGAAATTTCATGCTGTTTATCATCAAATTTAGCATGCCTAGAGGATGCAACTGCTTATGTCGTTTCCAACTTTGATAAAAATAATTTAATTTGAAAACAATATAAGGAGGAAAAGAAAGCCAAGAAATCAAACAATAAGCACAAACAAAGCATGCATAGTCCATCAAATCATAAATTAAAAGCCGGAAAAATCAGAGACGCTGCAGGAAAGTATGCATCGAAAAAAAAAGTTTAACTCACATGAAAACTAAATATTTTTTAGATGAATCCCTCAATTCTGCAATGTTAGTTTATATTAAAAGACTAACGACATTTTTAGAAATTTTCAGAGTTTAATATTTGTTCCTAGGACTTTAGAAAATATTTTCAACCTTCAAATGAAATCAAGCATATGCTTTCAGTCCATTTTTAAGCCTGATTAAGTATATTGAAAGGAAAATTTAAGTTCACTACTGTGAAAAATATATGATAATGACAAGCCAGTTGTAGTCTTGAAATTGTCATCAAAAGAATCAATGAATAAAGACACTATTTTTCCATCTATGGCACGGGTTATAGGGCCTCTACTGCTTTAAGAATCTTGTTACAACAATATCATGACTACAGCTTCTATGCTATATCTTCTCAAATATAACTTTTTCTCTAATAAAACTCTTCAATACAATGTAACACAGAAGGTAACCACAAACTGCTTGCAAAGGGGGGCTAGATGCTCAGGCAAGATCATGTCATGGTGTGTTGCACGCCCCTTGGGCTCTGTCATTAAAGCATTGCTAGGCTAACATTTTGTCTCAATTAGAAAAATGAGTGCTAACACTTCAAAAAAGAAAGTTTAAACCTATTTCAGATGAAAAGTTGACATAGAAAGATGTTGAAGAGTTTTGAGGGTTGCAAACATATGGACCTACACTAGACAAACAGACAAATCAAACGTTGGTGTAAACATTTATAGTTCATTTCCTTCTCTACTTCTTTCCTATTCATCTCCGTGTCTACTATATCTCTTTCCTATCCTTACCTATTTTATCTACTAATCCCCTCTTTATGTAAGGTCCTATTTTTTGAGGTTAGGGAGTGTTTTTGATGAGTGTTGATTACAATTGCTGACTTTGAGGCGTTCTTCCCCTCCAGGGGTTGTACCCGATGACGAGAGGATGCTCCGGTTGTAACTCGTCTGAGATGGTGACCGTCTCCAAGTCTGGGTGAAGCTCCGGCTGTAACTCGACTCTAACGAGACATTTATCTTTCCTTAGCCCCTCCGGTCCCTTTCCAGCAGCCGCACATCACCCTTCGGTCTTCTTCCTGCTGCCCTTCAGACACTCCCTCCTCATTCCAACAGCAGCCCCGCTGCTCTCAGTCCCTCCTACACCTTTCTTGCTACAATTTGACGTCTCAAAGCAGGCCCCGCCGACACCTTTCTCATTGTTGCTTGGTGCATTCCACAGCTGTCCCTGCACCCTCCAACAATCGCAACCCCTCCCTCACAGTCGCCATCCACCTTCCAGCCTTCTTCCAGCAACCACAACCCCTTTCCTAAAACTTCCAGCTACTATCCAGGCCTCTTCCAACAAGCACAACCATCTCCCAACGACCGCACTTCCCTCCTGCCAACTCCGCTAACCCATCGTCCAGTAGCCTCCGTTCGTAGATGTTTATGTTGCTTGTGATTATTTGTCGTTATTTCCTACTTTTTAATCGTCATGTTTGTAATATGTATGAAATTCAAAAATAATATTTGTGTTTCCGTTGTGATTAGATTTCCTCCAGTATCAAAGAGAGTTGGAGTATAGAAAAGAGAAAATAAAAGATTTGATGCCTAAGAGGTTTTTGGGGTATGGCTTCAGGCTTTAAATGGTTACATAATAATGATCTTCAACCAAATTTACACATTGAAATCTAGAAACCATCAAACCTCCTATATATATATATATATATATATATATATATATATATATATATATATATATATATATATATATATATATATATATATATATATATATATATATATATATATATATATATATATATATATATATATATATATATATATATATATATATATATATATATATATATATATTAGCCGCACCAAACTTTCACAAAATAAAATTATTATATAGATGCCCTTTGATAGATATAAGTACTATACCTGGGGTAATATTTCCACTTCCTGTGGTGGAATGGACTGCGATATAGCTTGAATGCAGTATAGTGCTGCCTCTACAGGTTGCCATTTGTAGTTTTCATCATTGTTGTAATTTCCAACTGCCTGTGATAAAGAACCAGTAGAATATATTCTGTTAAAGAAGAATGGGGCAGTGTCAATCACAACACGATCAAAATATAATAAGAGAATTTATGACCATTGCTTCTTATAAGTTATATTTCATTAGACTATCAATACTTTGACTAGCAAAATTGTGATAAGCTGTGATTTTGTTAAGTGCAAATATAGCAATGAGGTTGTTCTGTGCAGTTTTGTAACAATTAATGTTCATACTTCCAAAGAGAAGAAGTTGTTTGTCATGCGACTCACCTATGAATGTAAAAGATATGAAGGAAATGCAAACAAAATAACAAGACCTAAAATAGCTGAAAACAATCCGAACAAAGAATGATACATCGTAATATGCATGAGTAAACAATTTAAGTGTATCATGGAATGCCATCATCTCCAAGGTGCAAAAACATTGTAATATGCATGAACAATTTAAGTGTATCATGAAGACCGCAAAGAACTAAATAATGCACAACAAAATATGATACATCACACTCTATGAGTAAACAAAAAGAAAGGTAAAATTTTAAACAGTAGTAGTGAATTATGCCCATTGTCAACATCTATGCCAGAGTGCAACTAACATTCAGAGTTTTTACAAGGTTGTAGATATAAAAAAATAATTGTAAGTTATAATGATGGGAAATGGCAATGAAACAGAAAAACAAACTTTAGCTAGTAAATAATGGAAACTATAACCAGAAAATAATTTAAGAAAAATGGCATTTACATACATACCACACAATCTTTATATATTTACATATCTAATGCCTAAAATTCCATATTTACATGCATAGCATTAAAATCATTGACATCACATTAAAAATACCACTATTACAAACCTTTTAAAAATGAAACATGTATTTGGACATGTTTAAAATACAAAAAGTGTTGTGAGTGTAAAAACCAAGCTTTAGGTAAATGCATAAGAATTTTGTGGTATGCATATAAATTTTCATTAAGATAAATGGTTTCCACACAAAAGAAAAAGGATAAGTCATTTAACGCACCTCAACTAGCTTCATAAAAAGAATTTTTAGTGTTGCTTCTCCTCCTAAAACTTCAGTAGCATCAATCAAAACATCTCCAACAGCTGGAAAAAAAAAAGAGAACATAATAGTGCTAACAATTTCAACTACTTCTAAAACAGCTAAAGATTGAAAGAAAAACTCATTGTTTGTAATCACAAAATGCAAACATGAAACATGCATGTTTTAGCATGCCTTCATGCACATCTTTCAATTATAACTACTCGTTTGTTTAAAATTGTGTATTCTGAATTTTTTTCCAATTGGGCAAGAAGCTAAATTGCCATTTCAAGACCACAATTGTTACCCGAAAAGGCAGAAGAATATATGAACTTGGTCGAACAGCAACATAATTCTCCACAAAAATGCAAGAGGCCAGGTTGGACATATATTCATGCCTATGTGTGTGGGCTTCTAGATGGATTAAGGCTGGGAAAGATGAAAATCTTTTCCACTGTGATATCATCCTAATTACATTACAATAAATATGGAAGAATCTTTTGATAACTAATTAGTTATTATAAAGCTTATTTTCTTATATTTTCCTTCCTAGGTTTAGCTCATAATTAAGTGGCCTAGGTTTCAGCAGGTGTTTGTCTATAAATACCCATGCCTTATGTTAGGAAGGACAGTTTTTGTGAGTTTATAGTTAGGTCATCCTAAAGTTGGGAAAAGATTTCCTTATTTTGTGATGGATTTCCAAAATTAAGAGGAAGGTGCTGAAAAAAGGTGTTCATAATGGAGTCCAAGCCTCCACCAACATTGAGGCCTAGGGTCCCCGTCGCCTTCTATGGCTATCAAAGGTTTGATGCCCATAGGCTTCGAAAGGGAGCGATGAACACATTTTTTATAGAGACAACAATTCTTAAATAACATTATGCTTCTTCTTTGTTTATTTGTTGTTTTCCTTAATTTTACTTGCAGAATTAAATATGTAACAGTAGTTACAGTGATTGTTTTGAAAGAAACAAGAAGAAAAAAAGTTTTACATCAAGTTTCATATGTGAATTCCTAGAATTCTCTAATCAGGTCTTCTGTTTTCCAATCTTAATTCAAAATTGATTTATGGTTTTATTTAGACAATTGATCAACTCTTTCTTCTATTTTTTTAAGAGACTAAGAAATCCAACCATCATTACTTCTGGAACAAATCCTTGTCGAAGAATTACTAATCACAATCAAAGACAAAGGGAAGAGAGAGGAGGGCAAACTGGGTGTGAACCCCAATAGATTGTAGTGACTAAGAGCTCCTTTAAGCTAATGCAGCCAATAGGCGTGCAAAGTTAAAAACTGGAAGCTAACGCATCTAAGAATGGATATTTAAGTGACAAATCATTGCAAGCTTTCACCGCAACTGGAGTAAATTAGATTTTTGTTTGTTTCGTGGAGTCACTAGTTGTCCACAGTTTAATCATTATTAAAGTACTTTGGGATCAGTAATGCAACCTTTGTTAGAAGTGGAGGCCTATTTGTTGAGGGTGAATAACAAACCATATCAGAAAGACCTTTATGGAACCATGACAAATGACACAAAGAACGCTATTTTAAATATGAAACAAAAGATTAAAAATTATAAATAAAAATATAGCTAAATATAAAAGATTATTAAAAATGAAAGATAAGTGATCATGATAATGGAAACAAGCAAATTAATGTTTAGGTTCAAGTGTTCAACACCTCAACCAATATATGAAATTGACAATAAGAATAAGAAAAAATTTAGCAAACTTTCTGAAAGCATATCTCAAAGTCAATAGAAAAATTTAATAAACACATATTTAACATCAATTAGCACTATTTATTCTTCTAATCATCTAATAATTCTAATTATTTAGCACTTCTAATCACTTAACACCACAAACTTATCAGAAATTTGAAACCGAAAAGTTCATGTATTACCTGATCCTAGTTTACAGAAAATAGTATAAAATTCCTCGGCCATTGTTTTAAAAATAAATTTTCATTTGGTGGAATAACCTTAAGCAAATGAGGGCTGTAGAGGGTAATCATAAAAATTTCAAATGGAAAAAAATGTAAAAAAAATTACAACAAAAATGGTGCTTTCCATCTCCTTTTAGATAAGAGGCCTTTATAAAAAATGCTTCATAAATTCCAACAGGGGTTTGTTCATAAATATACAGCTAAGTTCAAACTATTGATGTTAAAATGAGATATAGTCAAACGCGAGAAAGATACCATTACTCTATTCATCAATAGCTTGCATTCCGTAACTACAAATATCATACTATTACAATAATATTAGACATTATCCCATATCAATAATTAGCTCATTAAGTAGAATGATAACAAGCCAATACAAAAATTTTTTCTTTTAGATAAGACAGAATTTCTTAAAAGTTAATACAGCAATTTATGATGAGACACCAGGAATGCCTCCTATAAATAATCTTCTAAATCATTCATAAGTACTCAAAATCAATGAGACAAGCACTTCTAATTCTAAAAATGCACTAATAAAATACTTTGGACGCTCTAGTTTTGAACACATTGCATCAATTTGCAAAAATCATTCCGCTGTCCTTAATTGAAGAGGTTTCGCCTTAGAAAGAGGATATGGTAGAGAATACTCCTAAAGTTGACATTTATTGTATGTGAAGAACTACTCGTCTTTCGCAAGTTTTAGTGTTATTGTAGATTAAGAGTTTAAATGGTTGACAAATCATCTTATACATTAGCTATACAGTACAAAGAAAAGTGTACAAAGTAATTATTGATGAGGAGAGTTGTGAAAATGTAAGCTCTGTTTAGTGCGACTTTTTATAGAAGGGAATTTATAATAAGAGGTTTAGTGCAAAATTGTTCCAATGAATGTATGACATTTACAATTGAGATTGCCATGACAATATGATGAACACAGCAGCTATGACGGTCAAAAAATTACTTATTAGGGTATATGAAGGAGAAACAGTGGTATTGATGCCTTTAAATGAAGAGTTTGAGAAGGTTGATGAAATTACTTCAACAGTCTCCAAATCAATGTTCTTTAAAGCTGTGCAGTCCTTCGCTTCCACTTATGCTCTCATTTAAGTTGAAAGAAAATCAGGCATTAAGATGGGTAGCATAAAATATTTATCTATCATTATAACAATATCAAAATATTTTTCGTACAAATATAAGCATAAAAAGAGGGTTTGTCTTCACCATTACAATAATTAAACATAAATGGGGTGGTCAAAATAGAATTCTAGATGCCCTTAGTCAAATACATCCTTTCAACAGTACTCTCCAAGCAAAACGAGCTAAGAGATAGATAATAATAATAATAAAAAATTATTCTAGCAAAAACCTTCAACATGTAATATTTTTACCATACTATAAGAAAATGTTTTAGTCATCAATGCCAACTCCTCTTCAACCAAAGAGAATTACATCATTACAATTGTAATTAATATAAAAATTTTTTTCATAAATAATCAATTATTAGAGGATCTCCTTTTTTTCTAACTTCATATGGGGCAGTTTGGCAATTAAATGGACAAGGAGATAGTAAATGTCTGACAATAGGCACCCAACTTTAGTTTATTAAAGGAAGTTGTTTGTGAGATTCATTTCACGTTATCCTTAGTTGGGTAAGGATATTCTATTTTAGGGTGGAATTTGCCAAATTATGAGGAAAGTAGTGAAGGAAGGTGTTCCTAGTGGAGTTTGGGACTCCACCACCATTGATGCCTTGGCTCCCACATCCTCCTTCATTGGTTGTCAAAGGTTTCCGAATGACCTTCCAGTTGTTAGGGGGCTATAGAAAAATTGGAGAGGAAATCAAAGATGGATTCCCATCCATAGTCTTTAAAAGGACGTGGTGATTACCTTTTCTGTTAAAAAAAAATTCTAATACAATATCATATTTTTGTTTGTTTGTTAGCTGTTTTCCCTCTTTTTCTTTCAGGATTAAAGGTGAAACTGCAGGACAATGATTGTTTCATAAGAAACAAGGAGCCAAATTTATTTCATTAGCTCTTGAAAGTGAATTCATGTAGACATGCTTCCTTCCCCGTATACATTGCTTCTTCTTACAAGAAAGGCAGATGTGCAGCTGTAAGAGATGATACGAAGGCTAACAATGTCTGGGCATACGAGTTGTTCAAGCTGACACGACCTGAAAAACAGAGTGAAGACTGGAAAGGTTGAATGCACAGGGAATTTTATGGAGATTAGTTTCAACAGTCTTTGAGTAGCAAGAATACCTCTTCTTGACTCCTACAACGCCTCTAATCAAGTTCTTTGTTTCCCAATCTTAATGATTCATTGTTTTGTTTAGACAACTGATCTACCCTTTCTTCATAGTTTTCTTGGGACAATTGATTTACTCTTCCCTATTACAACTTTTTTTTTAGGAGGCTAGATTTTCTAACCAACATTCCTTTCAGATTAAAAACTCTTTGAAGGAGTAATCACAAACAGGGATAAGGGGATGGGAAAGTTCACCTGGTCAAAACCCAATTGGATTGTGAAAAAAAGCTGTTTTCAGCAAATGCAGCCATCCGTCAGATGAAGTTGAAACACAAGGGTCCACAGCCTGGAGTCTACACATCCAAGAATGGAAGTCTACATGAGAAATTATTGCATATTGCTATTGTACCTTTTATGTTTTTTCCCTAGTTGGGGCAATTTTGATTTGAGTTTGTTCTTTGGAGTCACTAGTTGTCATAAGTTCTATTCATTGTTAAATTATTTTAGGTTTAGTAGTGCCATCTTTGTCAGTAGTATGCTAAACTTCTTGGTCACATCAAGTATTGTACATTTCACTAGCGAAGTGTTCTTGACATTTGTAACAGTATCACAAAGATTATAAACAAATGGAAGGTATTTTCAGTTGTCAGTATATCAATATGAAACAACAACAACAAGCCTTTATCCCAATAAGTGGGGTCGGCTACATGAATCCTTTTTCTCCATTGCGTCCTATAGAGTGTCATATTATTATTTAATTCTAATAAAATAAGATCATTTTATACAACATTCAAGTCTTTTTAGGTCTACCTTTGTCTTTCTTAACATAAATCGAATGTAAAACATCGACTCTCCTAACCGAATCATCAGATGATTGACATTTAATTTGACCAAATAATATAAGATAACTCTCTCTAATGTTGTTCGCCACTGGATCTACACCAACCCTATCACAAATATACTCATATCGCATTTTGTCTCTATGTGTCAAGCCACTCATTCACCTAAGCATTCCATCTCAACAACACTTAGTTTTGTTTTATGCTTCTCTTTTAAAGGCCAACATTTTATGCCATGGACCATTGCAGGTCTCACCACTATCTTGTCAAATTTTCTTTCAATCTAAGAAGTACTTTATTATCACACAATAGGGCTGATGCATTCCTTCGCTTCAACCAACCAACTTGAATTCTACTAATAACATCCCCAGCTATATCATAATCACTTTGAAGAATAGACCCAAGATATCTAAAACGTTCACAACTTTTAATGATTTGATCACACATAGTTACAAATCTACCGCTAGAACTGCTGTTACTAAAATTACATTCCATGTATTCAATTTTAGTTCCATTCAAACGAAGGCCTTAGTCTCCAATGTAGACATCCATAATTCAAGTTTTTCCTGAACTCTTTCTCTAAGCTTATCCACAAGAAGGATATCATCAGCTAAAAGCATACATCAAGATACATCCTCCAATAAATGTCCAATAAGAGCATCCATACCTAAAGCAAAAAGCGATCAATCCTCCTTTTGTTCAAACACAAGTAACAGCTCTAGTATACATATCTTTAATGACTTAAAAATAAATCATATCAATACATCTCTTCTCTTAAACTCTCCAAAGGACTTCTCTTGGAACCTTATCGTAAGCTTTTTCTAAATCAATAAAAATCATATGTAGATCCTCCTTGTTCTCTCTGTGCTTCTCCATCAAACCTCTCAAGCAATGTATATCAATAAGAAATAAGGGTTTCAAAAATTCTAAATGATCACAAAAAGCATTTCATGAGAGGCAATAATATTACAACTTCGTACATAAAGTAATGCTATGCAATCTGAATCCAGTCCAACACCTTTGCATCCAAAATCTACCATTAACATTTCTCCAAATTTTAATTTTGTCATTCTTTCAAAAAAAAATAAATAAATAAAGAAAGCACCCATGTTGAAGCTTTAAACAAAGACTCTAAAAGCTTTTTTTTCATTTTTTCCCAATAAAAAAAAAATCTCTCATTATCTCACTACCATATCTGATGTGCTTGAAATCCTTCTGGTCCTCCTCAGATTGGTCATCATAGTCTTGAGGATATTCAACACGGGAATTAACCTGACAAAAATAATATGATATTGTGGTAAGCCGCAAAAGATCACATTTTTATCATTGATTATGTAAATTACTAGATCCACAAAATTAAAAAGAAAATAAAATACTCACCAAGGTCACCAACATTTGAAACGGTAAATGAAAAATGTGTAGCCTCTTTTTCCTCTCATCGTCAATTAAAACATCAGATTCATATGATGAATATGACTCCCTGAGATGCATATAATTTAACATGAATTGTTTATGAGCACAAAGTAGTTAGCAGATGTGAGAGTTACCTTCGAGTTAACTGCAACTGCAAATGATGCCAAAAATTAAATGTCATCGAAGAAATGTCATAATCAGGATGCGAAGCAACTTCAAGCAAAGCATGCACAATTAGCATTGATTCCTCAGAACCTGAAAAAAACCAAAATTAGTTTTACAATTATCAACTAATAGCAGCAGAATGGTGCAGCCGATATAGATATTCTTTGACATGCAAAATATAATCAATATTTTATATCACATTCATACCACTCGCAATCAACTCAACATAGGAATCGCCCATATCTGCAAATAAGCGAGCAACTGCCTTGATATCCTCTTCATCCTGTTAAAATATAATTATTAAAATGACAGGAATTGATGAGTATGCCTGATGACTACATAAGGTGCTACAAGGTAAGCAACTGAAGAGCATTAGCTGAATAAAACTATAGCTGTAGAAGAAAACAAACAACTGTAGAAGTGCACCCAAGGGAACACTTCTTCCTTAACATTCTAATATCATACAAGAAGCATCAACACTTCGATGAAAAAAAGGGGTAATCGGATAGCTACTCTAACAGAACTTTTACAGTGCATGGGCACATTGGCCCATCCCACAAGAGGGAAAAATGAAAGGAGTACTATTACCAAGACAGGCATTACTGGGCTCATTAAGGGGTACCAAAACAGCTGCTCTAACAGAAGATTTTCAGATCAAATTAGCCCATCCCACATGAGGAAAAAAAGTACTATCACCACGACCAGTATTGCTGTGCTCTTAAGGGGTAATCAGATAGCTGCTCCAACAGAACTTTCTCAGGACACGACAGCCCATCCCACATGAGTTTAAAAAAAGTATTATTTGTGTGGGGGTGGATAAAATATTATTTGTGTATGCCCTCAAGCGATATATAGAAAACATACTTTACACCCGTATTATAGGTATGATTTTCAATCAATTATGACCTTGATGTATTTATAATCAATTTGCATCAATACCTCAAGTCCCATGATTCAAAAAGTTTGAGTAAATCACTTAAAAAATATCCAAATAAATTGCATTCTTTTCATTCTTACCATGGCATTTTGACTGTAACCATCAATAGGCCTACACGTCACTTGAATATAAGAATAAACCATAACCAAAGTAACACAACCACATTTTACAAACTTTAAAGATACTAAGTTGAAATTTTGTAAATTTTTTATCCAACTTTTACTAAGTACACAGTAATGAAGAAAAAAATTATCTCTTGGCACATGCAAATACTACTGCTTTTCATAAGTATTAGCAATACATAAACAAAAAAAGTAACACGCACCCTTATAGTAATAAATTTTTGTTCATTTGTAGTGGATAGCATACTATGACTATCGTTAGCAATTAACTCTAAAATAGGATGAATTATCTCAACAAAGTACCATACTAATTCAGGTCCTGAACCAGTGTTCCCATCAAATGTGGAGACCACTAGAAGCAAACGTTAGATGATGGATTGTACATTATAATCAACATATTGAAGGAAGTGCAAGTTGGTAATGCAATCAAGGCTGGTTGAATAACAACACTTGCAACAGTTCCCCATGTTTTCTAGAACTGTAGAGCTGCTGGTGTCCATGCCTCCTTCCAGAGAAATTTTGACATGAAAACACGCATTCAACTATTTCACTTGTAACATCTACAACTTTAAAATGGGTGTTGTGGTCACAACTTAAAAATTCAACCAAAATACAGTACAGGCAAAAGAATGAAGAAACCAGCAAAGGTAATAGCCAACAGAAATGTGATAAAATTATAAAAAAATATGAAGATTGGGAAAACATAGGAAAGAAAATTGAAGTACAAAGCAATGAGTTGATGTGAGAAGAAAATCGCCAGACACCATAGCACAACAAGACCCAAAAAAAATAAATGAAAATAGATATTTAAACTTTGTTTGGTTTTATTATCATCAATTGTGTTATGTTGCATTGTGATATATATCATTTTGCTCTCAAAAGCAAATAAATGTTTAATTAAACCATGTTTTCAAACTATTACCAATTACGGAAAACATAGCATAGAAAATTGAAGAGGAAAGCATTATGTTGATGTAAGAAGAAAGTGGTTATTCTGATCATAGCACAATAAGCACAATAAGATCTCAAAATAAAAGAAATGAAAATGGATATTTGAATTGATTGGCATTACTATCCTTTGTTGAACTATGTTGTGCAGTTTATATAGCGTTGTGTCGCCAAGAGCGGATAAATATTTGTGAAATCATGTTTTCAAACTATTAACTAATGTTTTATAAAAGCTGATTTATAAAAAAATTGTTGGGCGCTGATTTGTGGTGATCAACAAGCTGAAAATGGCTACTATGGATAACATAATTACAGTATTATAAATGCATTTTCATGGGAAGCTACCATAAGTGACATTACAGCTATATTTATTTTAACTTTCATGTAACTAAACTTTTCTACATAGCAGCTACTAGTCTACAACAAATGCCTTAAAATTGATTTGCTTATTTAAGGAGTTCAAAAAAATAAAAGCAAAAAGCAGAAAGTTAGACCCGAATTGTCTGCACGTCAACTATAACTATGGTGGAGGTAAGACTTTAGACTAAACCACTTAAGGAGACCATCCTAGACAATCAAGAAATTAAAACAATTTGGTCATATGGATTAAAGAAAGCATCCACAAAAATAAACATCAAAACATAACAAAAAAGTTCTCAACCATCACACTTAAAGTAATCTGCCCAAGCTTTAATAGACATTGTAAAGATACTAACAGATACAGCCATTACATAGATTATAACAGTCACTATGTAGATTTTAACAGTCATGAGCTAAAATTTCCATTACTTGAAGATGTTTCTTTAAATATTATTTTAAAAATACCAAAATAACTCATGTGATGACATTGAATTAATTGTTTTGTTCTTTCAAACGGTTATTAAAGTGTAAATAAGTATTACCTTCGAAGAATCCATGAGCTGACCCTTAAGTCCCATAACGTGAGGAACAAGTACATGAATTAAGGGCATGTGGGCAGAAGCACCAATAGAACCATTTTTCGTAGTGTAGTGTATTAATTCTGACACAACTGCCACAGGAAGAGAACAAGACATAAGAGACAGCCAAATATCTTTAGATGAATTATATATTATACTTTAGAATTAAGAAAGTAAAATAATAACCATACCTGCAAGCAATGAGAAAACCTGCAACCCAACATCATAATCTAGTGCACTGAAGTGAATAGAACAGCACAGCAAAAGCAAACAAACTACAGTCACCTTTTTTATTTTTTAAGGTCGCCTTAATTTATAAAATATGACACAAAAATAATAACCACATAAAGTTTGGAAGAAGTCTTTTTCTTTTCCCCACTGTTTATTCAAGTCGCCATATAAGATAAATCAGTTCAGTTTCTAATACCAAAAGGAATAATTCTACAAGGTAATGAGGCCGAAATGTGAACCTGTTCATACACAACCAAAGATTCCCATATATTTTCAAATACAAGGAAGCCTTTCACTGATGTTTTGAGTAATATATCAGATTGGAGGAAAGAGTAAAAGAGTAGAGTCAAATTGGCATGACCCAAATATCTCCATGACTTGGCTGATGGAATATAAGGTGTTTTGAGCAAAAGAAGAGTGAAGCAAATATATGCATACACGAAACAAATCTCGAGAGTCTAAATTCAGAGTTGTATGTGTTTAGAAGAAAAAAGTAATAAAAAGGGATGGGAAGAAATGTTTGTGAAATTGACCAACAAGGCATGACTGAAAATCAATCATAAGAATGTCAGTAGTCCTCTATGACTACCTGCAGTACTCCACTCATAATTTCCATTTTTTGGAGCAATGGGGCACCAATCAGTCAGTCCAACTGTTGCATGCCCCCACCCCACCCCTCCCTCCTCCCTCCTCCCTCCTCCGGGATGGCTCAAAATTAACGTGGATGGTGCTCTCCACTCATGCTATGCCGGTGGCATTAGCATTCTCATTAGAAAAGAGAAAGGTGATTTGATTTTGGCTACTGGCCATCCAATTGAACATTAGAAAAGCGCTCATGTCGAACTCCATCCAATTTTAGCTATCAAGCACCATTGGATCCTTGGATTTACGAAGTTAGCGGCATTATTATTGTAAGTGACAATATGAACATCATCAGTTTGCTTCAACATGCTATGGCAACCGGCACTCGGTGGATACATTCACTTGATATTGAAGACCTCTCTTTTTTGAACTCCTTTCAACAGGCTCTTTTCCAACACATAGAAGGAAAAATATAGTTGCTCATACTTATGCTCAAAATGCTATACATGGCAACTTTCTTTAGAAATGTTGATAATTCACATTTTCATTTTTCTTCTCTTGATTTTGACTGAGTCCATATTTTGTAAGGGCTTCGTTGCCCCTTTTTTGTAACTTTTTTTTGATATAGTAATGAAATATGCACATTTCAAGGAAAGGGGCTAGTGAAATTGGGCAGCAAGACAGGGTTGTGAAGCAATGATTGGGACACCTGTAATGGCCTTCATATAATTAGTTCCAAACATAAAATATCTTCCTTTCAATGCATGATAAGGGTGCAAATAGTAACACTTAAACCAAAGGCCGGCATCATATACTCAATAACCCCTTTTCATTGTGTAAAGAAAAAAACTGAAATTAATGGATTTGACCTGGAATACAAAATATATAATCATCAGGATACAAACTAGTTCCATAGCATTTTCTTTATATACTAGTTAGAATGCGCATAACTGCACGTGAAAAATATTATATTTCAACAAGTAACAGATATTTGTTTCAAAAAAATATTAACATTTAAATGCGGGGTAATTTTTATTTAAGATTAATAGTTAAACTATTACATGAAAGAAAATCAAATAATTACCTAGGGAGAAATGGTAGATTTTAATGGCTTTTAATTACTGGAAATATTGAAAAAAAAAAAGCCAGAAAAAAAAAACATAAATGATTGATGGTTTATTTTAATGGTTTTAGTTTTCAAATATAGTGTACAAATTAAAAATGAACTCCTGGCTATTAATCCCATGAACTTAAGAATATAAAAAGCATTTTAATGATCACAAATGAAATTTGATAAAAACTGACGTTATTAATTATAATTAGTGTAGGCGTGAGCTAAATTACTTCTGATTAAGCTCAAATTTACAAATCATAATAAAATACAAGCTTAAATACATTTATGAGTCAAGTGAAACTGATAATGCAATTAGCTCGAGTTAGCTCAACAACCATCACGTCAAGCTACAAAGTACAAAAATGCTTTAATTATTTTTTGAGTTGTAAACTAATGTAATTTAATGCGTAAGAAATGTTAAGATGGCACACGCACACAATTAATTTAAATTAAAAAAATAATAAATCAAGTACTAAGCAAAATTGGAAAAATCAAAACAAATCTTATTCTCCAATCAAGAACTACATTACACAATTAAATTCTATTTTAATTCAAAAAAACCGAGTAGCTTGATTAGTTAAGTTATTATTTAATTGGTGAAAATTAATCTTCGGATCATAACATGTGGTGTGCTAATTTTCAAATAAATTAATAAGGTTATTTTGCATTAATTATGATATTTGAATCTTAAATTAATCAACTTATATGATGCATATTGTAGTGTATGATCAGTTTAATAAAATTATTTAAAAATCACCTGTTCATAAACAGCCAAAATTTTGATAATAAATTAAAATGATCATCCTATACAATCAACCAATAATTTAAATTACAATTTTCAATCATTATTAACTAAGGATTTGATTAATTGAAGGGTGTTGATTATTGTTGATAAAATCTAATAAATATAAGCATAGTTCTACACTTGTAAAACCTAAAATGAAAATTAAATTATCTCATACGCCAGACCATCTTTTTCATTCAAATCTTATAATTATCAACCTGAAAAATTTGGTTATGAGAACTTTGTTTTTAATTCTAAAAAGAATAATATTGAATCTCATTAACTGGTGGGTTATAGTCGGAGTGGTCAGTTTCACGCCTTAAAGTGAACATTAATTATCTAACAAGATAGGCTAGGAGTTGCATGCATCTCACTATGAATATAAGTGTTGTTGGTTTCTCTATTATCCATCAAGGAGGGAGGATTCTATGCCCTGTGTTAGTTAAAGAGAGAATATCAAATAATCCAGAAGGAGGCTCAAAATAGATTAAGCCAGTTGGTGTCCAAACCACAACACATCAGTTCATATTTCTTGCTCCATTACCACATTTTTAGTAGTTTTAGTTCTTTCATTTATTGCAATGCAGACATAAATTATGTATACTCTGCATATTTTAATGCATATGGTGATGAATTCAAGGAAACTATATGGAAAAATAAAATATTTAATATCTTCAAAAAAATTATTATATTGCTTGAAAGCAGAAAAAAGAAAGAGAACAACTTAAATCTATTTGATGCACAAAATATTATGATTTGAAGAAAATTATTATTCGTTTTTTAACCATGCACCAAAATAAAATATATTTTAAAGCTTCCTATCTTTTTAATATTTTAAAATACCCAATTTACAATATCTAGTTAAGCTACGACACAAACCGACTTTATATTTTTAAAATTTAATAATGAGTATAGATTTTAAAAGCAACGAAAAATACTAAATGAAATTGAAAGAAAACAAAAGCTAATATTTATATTTCTTACTTTAATCCTAAAAAAATAAATTTATATTAAAATATAATTACAAATTAGACAATTCATAGTACATGTTATAAGTCTAACTAATCTAAATCATTAAAATAAAGTAAATATCATCATTTTAAGTTATTTTATTTGATAATCAAAAATAATTTTAAATTGGATATTTAAACAATCTTGTAAAAGGTAAAAATCCAAAGTCTAAACATGCAAAATATGAGATGATGAAATTATAAAAACTTAAAGGCATTTAATTATGTGAGAAGAAAATATTTTATTTTAATTAGTTTACGACAAAAGATGGCAATTTAAAATGTGTGGGTGGATGAATAGGTATGTGTGTGCGTACACAAGATGATCTCTACATCTGTGCCAAAACTAAAAAAAGAACAAATGCGACAAAAATAGAAGACAAAGAACACATCACGTGAGGCTCGAAATGCTTCGACTATAACATTCACATAATCATAGATTGTTAGGCAAAAAAAAAACACGCTAATAGGTCTAACATATTGAGGTTAACAAGATGTAACCCACACAACCAATTTGATTAAGATGAAAATGACAAGTCACAAATTTGGCACACTAATCAAGTTCAAAATACCATGATCGCAATTGAAATTATACAAACTTTATTTATTCATAAAACTGACTACATTGCTACATTTGGAATGTCGATAATACTTAGTAGAGACTCTGAACATGATCCCACACAAGCAGAGCTCGAAATGACTCGATCAGAGCCAAAATTGTTCAACCATCACCTATTCATACATCGAGGTGTGCTAATTGGAACAAAGTGAAAATTACTTGACATGAAGTTCAACGTAATGATGCAAATCTAAAATATGAGAGCCATGAGGATACATGAAAAAAAATTGACACAAATAATTCATTTTTAATTGTCAAATTAATATAATAATGATCATGATATTATATATTTATTTTAAAGAAACTAAAAACCAATTTAAACAAAAATTTCATATTTATCTTTGTATTCTCAGTAAAGTCAATCCCAAATCTTACTAATATCCCTAGTATTTGGCATCAATCCCGTCTACACTTTATGTGCTTTCGGCTCCTACTTGCATGACCCTCCTCACTTCCACACACAACAAGCCATAAACATTCGTCTTTCGCTAAGGGTACTCTTTCCCACTTATGCATTCTCTCTTAACAATTGCTCCCCACCATTCTCCTTCAGGGTCCCATAAGCAGGCATTGTCGCCTCCCGCCTGCCTGCCCACGTGTTGCCTACTCCCGCCATCTCCCTCTCTCACAATTTGTAAATAACACATGTGATGGAGCAGTATGCCCCATGCAAGTTTTGCTTAGCATGGCAAGAAAAATATACATTACAAATATTTCATGCAAATACCCCATATATGCCTTTTCTAGGCCTAGTGAATTTAAAAGACTATGATCACAATGCCTTACACTACCGACCAAGAGCATATTTCTTAAAGTGATGGGCGGGCCAAGCACTCTCATATGCACTTCTTTATCAAGAGGGAAAATATATATGTTAAAAATTTTTTGCAGATAACCCATGTGCACCTTTCTTAGAGTGGCGAGTTTTGAAGCCAATGATCGCAGTGTCTCACAACACCGGCAATGAGTTGTTTATTTATTTTATGTGATGCGCAAACCTAGCACTTTAGGACAAGCCGCCCCCCGGCAATGAGTTGTTTATTTATTTTATGTGATGCGCAAACCTAGCACTTTAGGACAACTCCCCCCTGCCGCCCCCCTCACATTTGAAGGATGTCAAATTGCATCAAAATGCCACTTGAAAAGAACAAAAGCATGCCTTATTAAGATGAACACAAAATAAAAGGAATCTAATAAATGTAATTTACACAAAATTGAACAAAAATTAAATAATGGACAAGGTTAGATCTTTTTAGGTCTCATAAGCAACATGTGGACCCTAAACATTTACCAATAACTTGGTAAACAAACAAAAGTCAAATTAACTGAATATACGTCTGATATGCTAAACATTATCAAAGTAAACATTTTGACAATGTAAGCACTCCTCCAATCGTGGATTGTAAGAACTTTCCAACATATGAAGGGCATAAGTTAGAAATTATTTTGTATTGTATGGTAGAATATGATCACAGCTCATTTGCCATAAGTACAAAGTTATTTTTCAACATGACCCAAAAAAACATGCTTGTATGTAAAAAATATCATTTTCCAGCCTAAAATAAGAGCTCAAGATTCATTTATCATTTTTGAAATAGCTAAACTAGATCTGAAAAGTTTCTGGATAGGACAATGAACTCAAAATTTCTGGTTAACTGCTACCTGTGTCCTTCACATCTTTCTTCACTAAATAAGAAAGGTACAAGTTCTTTCCAAATTAGAAAATAAAAATAAACATCTACTATAACAGTTAAAAGCATGAAAAACTATTCCCAAAGAGGTGTCCTCTAATATCCATTATGTTTAGTTAGCACAGAATATAAACTTTTTATACAGTTACGTTGCTAGAGAATAAAATCTACAACTTCAAGTTTGGAACTTTCTACCTAATCAACATAACATAATATAGGCAGATAATAGTAACATCGATAAAGAGACGAATGACAAAAAATTTTGCTTGAGGTTTTATATAATGATTAGGCTTAAAAAAAAAAAAACTTCATATTGCACAGATAGAATCATATCATATTTTATTGTATTAGCATCAACAAATATCTAATTGAAGTAACCAATCAAAATATTTGCAATCCTACCAAAAAAAAAAAGGATTTTTTGGGATAACTGAGCATGTATCTTATGCATGCATACCGACCACCGATAAACTCACAAAAAAATAAGAAAAATATCAGGGCTCGTGAAACTGTCAACCACTAACATATTTGCAAGAAATACAAGTTGAGAAGTATATGCAAAATAAATCAATTCAACAATACATGCCATCAGATAAAACTCATAAGCATATTGTACAAGTTTCATGAAGGTTGAGTTGAAGTACCATTCACAGCAGCTTCAAGATGTTGCTCAGAGTTTAAACATGATAGAGCAGCTTGTACTAAAGGATGTAAAGCAAGTGTCGAAGCAGAAACCCTGAAAGAGAAACTTGTTTAACTTCTAAGAAGTAATCAAAAGTTTTATCTAGTTGTTAGAATCTGAGCAAAATAAAGTGCTTGCGAGCAACTCAATTATAGGTAAGGTTACTGCATTTAGTTTTTATAATTTAGTTAACATGCACAACAATACAGCAATCAATGAGCAAGCTCAAAGCTCAAACATTAAATGGTGCTTGTGTCTAAGAACAAGCCCATTTGTTTAGTTAATCTCTAATAAAAAGATTGATAATGCCAATAATCACTTTAGTAGCTTAATGTTGGTAATTTGATAATTGCTCACGAAAAGAAAATAGAAGAGGGACAATTAGTGTTTTTTCAATAAAAGACATTTCAAACATTGAAACCAATAAAACCAAAAGATAAATCAAATAATTATCTACAAAAAGTATGGGTACAGAATAGATGACAAAGGCTCTTTGTCATTTCACCATGTCAAACATACCTCATCATACTGTAACGAAGATTAATTAATGTTTGAATAGGTAAAAAACTCAATAAAAAAAGAGTAAACAAGTAACCCTCCGGTTTACCTGAAATTTCAGGGCAAAGGTTTAGAAAACACTCCCACATTTTGTATCATGTATTTCAGCAATTCTCTGAGCTTCATAAAGTTGCTTCCCCGCTATCATCCTTAGGTACTCTGCACATCCTCAAACATTGCCCCATCTCCCCAGCTATCCTCATGAACGGTAATGCACAATCATAAAAAAGTAAATTACAAGTAACCCTCCGGTTTACCCTAAATTTAAGGGCAAAGGTTTAGAAAACACTCCCACATTTTGTATCATGTATTTCAGCAATTCTCTGAGCTTCATGAAGTTGCTTCCCCGCTATCATCCTTAGGTACTCTGCACAGCCTCAAATATTGCCCCATCTCCCCAGCTATCCTCATGAACGGTAATGCACAATCATCATGGATTGCAATCCATAAGAAAAGGTCAAACACGGGATGCTAGAAATAAAGACTGCTAGGCAGGGGACTTGATGATGCCAGGGCAAGAACAGAAATATCAGCCTTCCCAAACCAACACCATCGATGCAAAATGTGCATTGGTTGTCAGCCAGAAGACAGGGAATGGGAAAAAAGATGCTGAGAGTAGCAGGACGGCGAACAAGAAGAATAAAAAGAGAAAAGTTCATTATAGTTTTTTATATGTAGAAGACTCGTATGACCCGAACATACATAAAAATAAGTATTGGCAAAAATGAGCCATTCAAATCTTTGGAAAAATGTAAGACTCATGGTAAATCTTGAGGCCAACATTTAATTTACCACAAAAAAAAAACACTCGAAAAATATTTAGGTTATAGCAAAATCAGCAATGAAACACAAAAACTAGTAGATTGCAGGTTTGGTTCAATAGAAGAGGACAAGATTGAAAAAAAATGACAGGTTAAAGTGAAGTTAATAACTTACAGAAAGGAAATGGAGCTTCAATAGTTATCCACTCCTCTATAAGAATTAGCACATTATAATTTTTTGAGGAATGTCTTAAAAGAGAATTGGATTTTATTAGACAATGTGGTTGGGTTGATTCATGGAAATAATTCATTTCCAAAAGCCTTTAAACCATGGGAACTAAATTTGCATGAAAGAAAACAAAAGGTTGAGCAAGACAGTCTGATAAGATGCCATCTCTAAGCATCCAGTACAATCCAAAATTTTTGCCCTTCCAAAACAAGACTTCCTCTCATCAAATACAAAGCAAGGTATTACAATTGCCCAATATCCCCGCCCATTGCCAAAACCAAAGCTTTGTGAAGTCCTAAGAACATTTATGGAAGTTGGTGACTGCCCAACCCTAGAAGGTCAATCAAGAATTCAACATAATAGTAGAAATAAATTTGGCGTAAGTGAAGCCAATATAACAGAAATGTATGGAATATAAAAAACATATAGATGCTAATTGACAACATTGTCAAAAAAGAGGCTAAATTGGGTTCTATGGAAGAATAAATTAAATATAAAATTTAATTTTTTGGGTATGTTAATCCAAAAAATAAAAAATGGTAGCTTTAAGATAGATGAAAATTTTAAGAAAATCATCAAAAAGTGATCACTTTGATCTTAAGACAGCAGACAGTAAATCATAAAGAATAAAGAAAAAATCTTTATCTATGCCACACAAATCTTAACAGGCTATTTTCAATAGTACATATTAAGAAAAAGAAATAAAGTGCTACCATGCATACTTTTATTTATAATGAAAATAAAATTAAAGGCTAAAAACTAGCGAACAATGTAGCTGTATAATACTAAAAAGTCCCAAGCATAGTACAGAAGGGTAAACAATACAACCACAACTTTCCTAAAGAGATCTAGATGTTCTCACTACTGAAATTAAAAGGAAAAAAAAGCATCCTCTCCAGTTGTTTGTAATGGATTAAATCCCAAATTGTAGCCTAGAAGTTACTCGAATGTAAAAGAAACCAATAAGAAACTAACAAGACGAAAAAAAAAAGGTATTGATACGTGATACACCATTTTACTGGAGCTACACAGGCGCATACAAAAGTGAAGGAAGAATATCAGATAAACTTACATTTGGATATCAAAAAGAAATATTGGTAAGAATCAAACTAGAAAGTAGCAGCTATGCTGTGTGGATAAGTTGATAACTAATAAGACAGGAAAGTATGATCAGCAAGAAAGGTCGGATGCATACCAAAGATAAGGTTATACAATAATAGATTGAAGTAGTCTATTAGGCATAATAAGGAACGAATAAAAGTCAGCTCAGGGAAGAGGATTGATTTTGAACTGTCTATGAAAGTAACTGGTAAGAAAAAATAACTACGATTAAATCCACCCAAAAAGACTTGGCTAACTTATATTGCTGTCAAATGCAGTTAAAATTTGTATGCATCAAAGAATTCATAAATCCATCAAACTAAATGCTTGAGATAGAATTGATGATGATTTGTGCAAAGACAGCAGTCACCATAATTATCCTAAAATTATATCTTAACAGCAGCGGGCCAGCTTAATCCTCCAATAAGCACCCAATGCATGCGCTAGTCAGGTAACTTAAGCTTCCAATGGTTAAGAAAAAGAAGTAAACAGAAATTAAGATACATTGGACTTTTCAGTGGAGACACAACATATTTTTAGGTGCAAAAATAACATACCCACTACATAATCGAAGCCATGATGCAAAAGCCTCCAGTACCTGCATGCAGAGACCGTGTGATCAACAATTCAAACTAAGAAATTAGAATAGTTTCAATTTCTTGCATGAACTCGTAATCCTTGATGGTGTGCAAATTGAATTAATTAAAAACCAAAGAGATACAAAAGATGTACAAAATCATGCCTCCTGGGCCATGACAGCAAAATAGGATATCAAATTAAAAACAGCAAAAAAAATAGATATAAATTATGGCTCATTAGGTAATTCTTTTTAAATACTTTGCATTTCAAAAACGTAAAATGTCACACTTTTGATGTGTAAGGAATTTGTAAAGGAAAGCTTGGTATTGCCCTTTACATTTTCATGAATTAATGTCATGTGAAGCAAACATGAGTTAACATATTCATATATATGAAAATAGTAACCAACAGGATGCTCCTTCAAAATTCCATCCCCCCAGGTATGGACTTGGTGCATTTCCCACAGTTTTGAGGCATGAGGGGCTTTTAGAAACCATATAAAACAGATATTACTAAAAAGAAGCCTAATCAGTACGTACATCGATTATATTGTGGCATATGTTACAACACAAACTGCAAGTTCTATAAAATTATTAGGTTTGGAAATCAAATTTCGTTCTAAATTACAGTCCTTTGGGCTAACCCTTCATTCTCAGAGCATGTTAGATTTCTTTTTCTTTTAAAGAAATATAAATTATAGCTCAGGTCCAAATGTAAACCAAATATTTCATTCTCTCAACTCAATCCAACCCGGATCAAGATTCCAGGTCCAGTACGTACTCACCAAATTTTGACACAAACTCGTTAGGTTCACCATAAACATGCCAGGTCTAACGAGCACTTGTCAGATCCAATATGTATTCATTAGATTAAACATTAACCCGTTAACCACAGTAAGCTCATCTCTACTCCATGCGAAAGTCGAAAATGCATGCTCATTCAGATCCATCTACATAACTACTTGTTAAAACTTTTTCAACACATGTAAAGCCGACCAACGACTTAATGGGTGTTTTTTATTCAATTGAAAAGTCTGAATATGATTTTGTGTAGTCGTTATACAAAAATGAGGTCAATTTTTTATTATAAAAAAATGAGATCAATTTTTTACCACAGTTTTTTTATGTGATTGGCCATTTTGAATCAATTTTGTGTAGAAGAGAGACAAAACTAAACATATATGATACTTTGACTGAATTGGCCACATTGGAATAATCACTGGAGTATTTGGGGATTAAATGGAATGACAAATTGAAGATGAGCAAGCTGCATTACTGAAGATCATGGTGGACTCTTGATTTAATTTGTAGAGGAAAGTAAATTATTGTGTTGGGGAAGAATCAAGAGGCCAAGGAAAGTATGTGAGCCACATTGTTGAAAATAGAAAGAAAAGCCTAATTGTCAAAAGAATTAAGTATATGATCGAAAGTAATATTTTAAAAAACATGAAATCAAGTTGAAAATTTTACGAGTTAGCAATAGTTTCTGGACATAAATTTTAAGTTTTTGGAACTTAAATTTTTTTTTTTTTAAAGATCAGCATATATATAAAAATAAAAGATGAAAACATTTGAAAAAAATGAAACAATAAGAACATAGGGAAAGCAAAGCTAAATATAAGAAACAAAAAGAGAAAATTATCATCTGCATAATAATAGCAATATAAATCATTTGATGTGTAAATCATTAAAATATCAAACGAACTACCAAAATAATAGTAATACCTGAAACATTTTTTAATAAAGAAAAACAAAATGTAGCAATACCAAAAATAAATATAACAAAGGCAACAACAGCCTAACAACCTTTCTTAAAATTAAAAACCATATACATGTGGCCTTCTACTGCTGTCATATAAAGCCTAGAAGTAAAGCGCACAAATGCATATGCTTTTACGACTAGTTTGACTAAGGCAAATGCTCGGTGAAGAAAGACTTCAATATAAATTTTTAAAAGTGTTATTTTTACATAGTCAAATGAGATGAGTCCAGTTAAATTTTGAAAAACAATGAAAACAATAGAATGTAGAAGGAAAGTCATTGCATTATTCCAAAAACAGTGATGCTCCATCATAACTTGAGAGAATGAAGAAAAGTATGCACTCCACTCCTGATCCTTTTCTCCATGCAGTTTCTGGAGATTGCTCCTTGCTGAGGCAGATCAAAATGCAGGCAAACTCTATCATAGATTCATCTCTCAATCTAGAGATCAGTCAGGAAGGAACTTAGTTCCTTTGTGTTTCAACTGTTTGGAGATAGTAAATGTTGCTATGAAATATAGAAGCAAAATGATTTGTTACAATCAGATAAAAATTGTTCATAGGAACAATTCTTTCCCGTTGTCAAAAAAGTGCTAGGTATTCTCCACATGCTTTTCTTGCATTATGTAAGTTCATAGGAACAATTCTTGTAGGGCCTTGGAGGGTTATCATCCGGGGAGGAAATGAGATTATTTTAACAAGAATACATATATATTTAAAGATTATTGGTAGAATGTAAGCAATGTGTGTCACAGTACCAAGCAGTAATTAAAAAAAAACAAACAAACAAGCAGCAAAATATGATCAAACTTCACCCAATACAGCAACAAGAAGACTTCATCCAATTCAAATAAAGAAAAAATGATATTAAAAAAAAATAAGTATTCATTAGTAAACAAAAAAAGGAATAAAAAAGGGCCGGACAACTCCCACTACCCAAAAAAGATGCTTATCAAAAAGATAAAATCCTTCATGACTAACAGGGTACATTTTATGGTCGGGCTATTTAGCGAAGATATGCAGCAGTAAAATATAGAAAAAGTGGACTATAAGAAGGATTAAAAATTAAACTTATTAGAATCATCTAAAGCCTGTAAAGGTACAGGCTGTGGGTTCATTTGCAAGAAAATATTTAACATGATAAAGAACACCCTCATTTCCAATTTAGATATACACTACAAGTTTAAAGTGGGAAAAAAGAGTAAATCATAAGTGATTCTCACATGCTCCTCCTAGCATCTAACAAGATAAAAGTCTTAAATAGAAGGCATTGACAATAATCTGAACAGAGACATAGAATACAGATATTTCTTTGAAAATAAGCTAGACCATTTTCCATTCCACACCGCGTATCAAGCAGCACCAATTACACCAATTCATGAGCCCATCAGCAGAATAAAGAATAACATGAGGCATAGAGCCCACAATTCAGAACAAAACGCATAAGAAGCCTCGTCTTTGATCAACTAAGTTAGAAATTAGATGAGAAATTGGCTGAAAATTTTTTTAACAAAAAATGGAGAGGGCAAGCAGAGAATATCAGCTACAGATAAAAAGATTTAAAACTTTCCTAGAATAGCAAAGAATAAAATATAACCAAAAAACAAAAATAAATAATTCAGGCTGTAGAAGAAGAATGAAAATGTTTCCTACCGGGTATTTCAGTTCACAAAAATTTAAACAAGCCGTCAAAAGACTGAATGCAGTTTTAACTGATGAAGCAAGTTCTTTCTCGAAATGGCGGCGTCTTTCAGGTCGTGCTGCTATTCGATAATTGGATGCTTCCTGTTCATGAGAAAAGAAAGGATAACATGAAATATAATAAGAATGATACAAAATTTATCTCCATAAGAAATAACTGAAATGAATAAAAATGCTAAAGAGAGATTTTTTACATCAAGCATTGATTGTCACTTCATTCTTTGCATGTTATAATTTGCGAATAAATAAATAAATAAATAACCACCATCGCCAAAATAACATCTAAATTGAAAAACTTTGTATTCTCAATAATAAAAACAGCATCACCACCATTATTATCACCCAAACTGATTTGGGCAAGTTTTATGAATCATTATTTTCCATTCACTTCTTGTTTGCTGCAATAAATAAGCACAAAATGTTAAAAAAAAAATGGAAATACATCATATGGCAAGAGCTGGAAGATAAAAAATCCAAAATTTGAAAGAACAGATGATAAGATGCATGTGCACACTCACCGGACATGAGCACAACAAATGCTGAATTCATGTAAGTTTGCATTGATTTCCTTATATATTTGATAATGATTGTTTGAGTTTTTTGCATTTCATTTGTTTTTGTTCTGGTGGGTTTGAGGGGTTGATGATGAGATGTTTGGCCATATGGGTTCTTCAGATGGCATGTTGGTCATTGTTGGTTGAAGTCACATGTGAAATCCTAATAAAAGCAATCAAGTTCCTCTCTTCTTTTCGTTGCAATACGGTTTTTGAGATTCTTCTGGAAGGTCTTCTTAAGTGATATACATGTGTGACTGGCACGAACTTTGTACTACGTGGGTTAAAGGCAATCAAGAACCATTTTTCTACAAGTTCTGTTCTCTTCTTATAGTGACAGATACGTAGTGACAAATTGGTTGGGTGATTTACTGAATTTTTTGAGACGTCTCGCCAACACAAAACTATAATTTCTTCATTTTTCAATTTATACTTGATTGTTTTGTACAGTTTCCTTTTATTTTCATTCCCAGTATATTTGAGATTGATTCTTTGGGTTTTTTATGCTATTCGTAGGTTTTTTTTCCATTTGTATTTCATTTTTTCTTTTGGATAGTTTAAGGGGTCCATGATGAGACTTCTAACCTTATGGTTCTTTTGGATGTCATGTTAATCGTTGTTGGTTGGCGTCACATGTGAGATCCTAATGAAAAAAACAAAATTCCTATCTTATTTTCAGTGATATGGTTTCTAAGGATCTTCTGAATGATATTTTTTTGTGATACGCATATGTGACACATGCGAGTTTGGTTTTGTGGGTTAAAGGCAACGAACAACCCTTTTTTTACGAGGTCTGTTGTCTTCTTGTAGTGATAGATTCATTGTTTGGTTGTTATGACTAATGAATTGTCTTTCGTAGCATTCAGAAAAGATGAGCTCCAAGATTTCAGGGTTGCTGCAGACTTTAGATTTCTCTGCTTACATCACGTCAGACGCATAGCTACGGAGAAAGTTCTACAGGTGCCACGCTGGGCAGACGGTTCGGTGAAGTGTGAATTCTTCCAGTGGACAGACAGTCTAGTAGATTTCACTGCCGACAGTGATCGGGACTGGAAAACATCTCTGGAGGATGGCGTAACTCGTGACGTGCGTCGTCTGCATTATAAAATCAATACTGTCATATTACTATTTGTACTTTTAATAGTTTTTTTTCTTTTTTGTAGCATATTTGATAATCACTGTTACGTGAGTGGTTTATCTGGATTTTTGTACCGTTATGAAGTAAATTTTTGCTTTTGAAGTATCAAATATAAGGCTATAACAGTTATGTTACAAACAACATTACTACACAGGGGCAGAATGGTCATTTGTCCAGACATAGCTTCCACACAGCTGTTTTCAAACCGCAAAAAACAAACAGCCAGCCAGCTTCCTCGCAACAGCTTCCTGGGGCAGCTAAGCTGCAGTTGTCCCAAACAGACCCTAAGACTCTAAGTGAACTATGGATTGGGCCAACTTACAATAGCTTTGATCCTAGTAAGGCCCATCTTGATGACGATTATATTCTATGAAGCATGTTTACAGCATCATAAAATGATACTTCTTCAGGTGGTCATACAATAAGCTTTTCGAAAAACTCCAAACTCTTGCAAGTGCTTCAAATGCTTATCCACTGAATTACTATGTCAAATTACACAACCAAAAACTTTTTAATAGTCTCCAAAAACTTTGTTCATCAGCTTTATAGAGTGCTCATTATATTGGGCAAGTCAAAATGCATGACTATTCACTCATATAATCGATCTTACATGATGGAGGCCTTTTACTCATCCACTAGCCTCGTTCTAATTTGGTGGTATCCATTGTACAAATCTATCTTGAAAAAGATATTACCTCCATACAATTAATCTAATACATCATCCAATCTCGATACTTAATCATCGTGTTATTCACTGCCTTGTTATTTGGCCATAATTAAAGCTAGTATATAACATAACGCATGGATCGGTACTCACATTAACTTACCCTCGGGTCATCAAAAAATATTTTCAATGCAAAATTGAAAACTTTATTTTAATTAATACGAAAGTTGCATAGAATCAAAACCTCCAAAAAAAATTTGATGAACAAGGTAACTCAAAGAAACCACCAAAATATTTATAGTGTTACAAATATTTATCAACCTTGATATTGTGCATATGTGTCATGGGCCTGCTTATTTTGAAGATGTAGCACAAAAAGAGGGAGAGTAAAATCTTTGAAAATGGGACAAAAGACAATAAAAAATAAATTAAAAGGATCTGATAATACACAGCTAAAAAAAGAGGCCGTTGAACTAAAGTTCTAGAATTAAAATTTTATGTTGGTAGTTCATTACGAAAACTCGAGGCCCGCTACAAACACAAATTTTCAGCGGTTTGAATTCAACTAAAGGAAGAAAAAAATGACAACTGAGTTCTATTACAACAAGAATACAAAAAGTAAGAACAGAAATGCATCCCTCCATGCCCACGATCGAGACAATAGGATTTCAACCGAAATAATGAAGGAAAAGCTGGTTGATATAAATTCAACTGAATCAAAACCTGAGTAACTAGACGTATTCTATAACATTTGAGTGCTTAATACAGAGAAGCACAATGAAGGATTATTAAGGATATTGCTTGCTAACAGAATTACATTCCATGCATAAATACTGGAGTTAATGTATTTGAACTACAATTACAGCAAAATGAAGTATACTATGGCTTACCTATAAGCCACATGTTATATCTTATTAAGACAACTGTCAAAACTTACTTCTCTTTGACCTAAGAAAAAAATCTTCTTTATTTAAAAATCCAAATTGCTCCTACTAGCATACTCAGTACATGACAACACCGTTTTCGTCCGTCATGGACTTCTCAACATCACAACTAATTTTACTTCAACAAAAACAAAGCATTCCCTCCACGGTGGTGCATTTGAGACTCTTTTGTGAGTGCCAACAACCTGCCTCTTTGATACTAAGTAGCTTTGAATAAATACATTAAGTAGCCAGAATCTTAATTTTCTTCTTATTAATGGCTGAAAAGCGTTACAATGTGGTTAACCTCTTTGCCATTGTTGACTCAACAGAAAATATGACCATTCCTGGCCTTCAGCAGGAATAATTTCCAGATTCGGCAATAGGCTTTCTTCACTGCAATTACCAAAGAGGTTGCTTTTATGTTTTTATCAGACTTCAAATGTATTAGCATGTTATTTTCTCTATGGCAATGGTTATTTTCATATGCTTTTGTCATCATTTATAGATGGATGTCATTTTGGCTTCATATCTTTCAATTATTCTTTTTGTACATAACCATCCAGCATTCCTTCATCTATGCATTTCGATGTTGTTAAAAGCAAGCAGGGCACGCACATTAACATTTTGACAACCGACAAGGCATGAAACTTTGCACACCTTCCCAAGTGGGCAACCTTAATAAGTCATGCCTACGCAAGCCTCTTTCCATGAGTTGTAAGATGAGGGCCAATTCTCCAAAAGTTGAAAATGAGTCGGTCTTTTATGATAATAATAACATGGCATGAAACGTTGTGAAAAAGCAGTAAAGATTAAAGAAACAAGCATTTCCCCTTGTAAATGACTTGATAAAACGCATATGCAAGAACTTTAATTATAGAATAGAAAATCCTAATGACGAACATGAAAATTACAGAAAAAAATAGTAGAATAGATGCAATGTAGAGTGCAAATAACAGGAGAAAGGTGCTTGATAAAATTTAAATATCCCTGACCTACATTCTTAAAATAATCTATCAAACAAGACCTTTTGAACTAGAATGAAACAGAAATTAAAAATCTATTATTTATCCCGCCAACCAAAAAATAAACTAATGGGATGATTGTATTTAATATTCTTCAAAAGTATCTCTTAATATTAAATAAACATATGAATAATACTACATTCATTTTCTATACCTTGCTTTACTCGGGTAAAAATCTATGGTGGCAACCATCACATATGAGGTTGGAAAGCAATCTCACCCTGAGAGTGTCTACCGCTTATTTAAACATTAGCTACTATTAAATGGCACTATAGCTACTAGATCATATCGTTTCAATTATTTATATTTTTTCTTTTCTTTTTTAATAATAATGAAGTCATGCTTTAGAAATCAATTGCTTAACCATTTCAAATTTTCTATATTGTCATCAATTATAATTTAAAACTACTGTCTTCACCTAGAAACCATTCCATAATTTTATTGAAAGTACTAATGCAACAGCAACAACAACAACAACAAAGCCTTAATCCCACTACGTGGGGTCGGCTACATGAATCATTTTTATCCATTGCGTCCTATTTAGTGTCATATTTTTATTTAGTTCTAGTAAATTAAGATCATTTTTAATACAATAAGCCCAAGTCTTCCTAGGTCTACCTCTGCCTTTCTTAACACAAGTCGAATCTAAAACATCTACTCTCCTAATTGGATCATCAGATGGTCGACGTTTAATGTGACCAAACCATCTAAGAAGACTTTCTCTAATTTTGTCTGTCACAAAAGCTACACCAACCCTATCACGAATATATTCATTCCGCATTGTCTCTAAGTGTAAAGCCACTCATCCACCTAATCATTCTCATCTCGGCAACACTAAACTTATTGTTATGTTTCTCTTTTAAAGGCCAACATTCAGCGCCATAGAGCATTGCAGGTTTCACCACCGTCTTATAAAACTTTCCTTTCAGTCTTAGCGGCACTTTTCTATCACACAAAAGGCCCGAAGCATTCCTCCACTTCAACCAACCAACTTGAATTCTACTATTAACATCCCCATCTATATCACCATCGCTTTGGACAACGGACCCAAGATATTTAAATCGCTCACACTTTTTAATAATTTAATCACCCAAAGTCACACTTCTGTCACTAGAGCTATTACTACTAAAATTACATTCCATGTATTCAGTTTTAGTTCTACTTAAACGAAGGCCTTTAGACTCCAATGTAGACCTCCATAATTCAAGTTTTTCCTGAGCTTTTTCTCTAGTTTTATCCACGAGAAGAATATCATCAGCAAAAAGCATACACCAAGGTACATCCTCCTGTAGATGTCCAGTAAGACCATCCATAACTAAAGCAAAAAGATATGGGCTTAAAGCCGATCCCTGATGTAATCCAACAAAAATAGGAAAATATTTTGTCAATCCTCCTTCAATTTGAACACAAGTAATAGCTCTAGTATACATATCTTTAATGACTTGAATATAAGTCATATCAACACATTTCTTCTCGAGAACTCTCCAAAGGATATCTCTTGGAACCTTATCGTAAGCTTTTTCTAAATCAATAAAAATCAAATGTAGATTCTCATTATTATCTCTGAACTTCTCCATCAAACCTCTCAATAAATGTATAGCTTCCATAGTAGACCTGCTCGGCATAAATCCAAATTGATTATGAGAAATTGAAAGTACTAAAACAAAAGAAAAATTAAAACATTTGAAATAATTAAAAATAATTTCATAGCTAAATTTTAATGCATATAATAGTTGAAAACAGTATAAAACTAAGTACACATGCAACTAAAAATTACCAAGATGGAACCATAAAAAAGAAGCAAATTAATAAAACTGATAGACTTAGAGGTTGTTTGATTTCTGTATTTGTGGTGTAATGAAAACAAAATCCGAGGGATTTGAAAATTATTATGTTTGGTTGGATGAAAATAAGACTTGGGCATGTTGCATAAAAGACTGTCTTAATTTATTAGAAATAAATGAAAATATGACACTCAGTAAAATACAATGGAGAAAAAAGTTTCATGTAGCCGACCCCACTTAGTGGGATAAAAGCTTGTTACCTTTGTTTTTGTTGTTGTTGGTTGGATGATAATAAAATGAAGCATAAAATTTTGATGAACATAAAATTCACCCTGTAGTTCAAAACTGGTGTATTTCAAATTCGTTAGATTTAGATGATTTCTAAATATATTGCAAATTGTAGCTTATTTTCATTGCCACCATCGCTCGCCGCTAGTCGCTCAACCGCCGGCATTACCACCGTCAGTAGCAACATGTAGTCGGCCTCACGTCATCACCACAGTCAGTTACCAACCGCCACCCACCGCAGGTGCCACCATCGCTATCGCCGAGCATGTTTTACATGGATTTCATATTTCTTCAAACCAAACATAAAAATAGAAATTCCCACATTTACTTTACACCAAATCAAGAACTTCAAAATATTTCAAATATACTACAATTCAATTAAATTGTATTCATTTTACATTGCATTCTTTTTTCAGCAAACCAAACAGTCCTTTAATGTTTTCAATTATTAGTAAAAAAAATTAAATTCTCATAGGTTAGAGTTTAAAAGAAAAAAAAATGGAGATCTAAGATATCCAAACAATAAGATATACAAACAAGTCCTAAAATAAGTTTTTATGATGTATTTAAATAACCGTTTTATGAACAAAATTTTAAATTAATGCTTGAAATGTTCTATAGCTGTTCTCTAATATGCCATTTGGCATAGTAAACAAATATATAAAGTTTAAACTAATCTTCAAGAAGGTCAGAATTCATGTCACAAAGTTTAGGCTCATTTACCAAAAGATCAAAGTGCAATTTCCATTATAAATTTACAGAATACTGTCTTGCCATTCAATAATTTATTAATTATACCATATCTCAGCATATCCACATTGCAGCTCCAACAAGTTGCACACTTAAGACCCCAAAAAAAAAAAAAAAAAAAAAAATTATCATCAGGGACCATACCTCTGGCAAAACAGTGAGCAACTCTAACAAGCCTGGGATATATTCAGAATGAGTTCTCATTTCATTGCTAATCCAGTTCACAATGCCACCATCTCCCCAGCTTTCCACAGAGACATGCACAGCCAAAGCAGCAACGCCAATACTGATCTAAAATGAAAAGGTAGCTTATATGTGCAAGCTTAACTTAATAAAATATAACCAAAAACTTCCACAAATAATTTAGTCATACCTGTGTCCTAACTTTAGGGGGGCCTTTGCTAAAGTTCTTAAGCAAAGCCTGCACTTGGAAGCTTCAAACCAATTAAAAAGTATAAATAGAAACACACAAATACATTATGCTAGCAAATAAAATGCAAGACAGCTTTTGAGCAGTATAAATTAAAAGCTATAAAGAAACAGTTAAACAGGGTTCATACTTGTAAAGTATGATATAATAAAGATCAACGAAATCCTACATTACTGTAAAGGAAAATAGCTAACTGAAAAAGAGAGATGATTCATCAACAAGCCATCAATTATCGAAATTTAGAAGTTAGCAAATCTAGATGCCAACATATCTAATAAACAATTTAGTATTTTTTTGCTGTTTCCAGAAATCTGTATGTTCATTTGCTAAAAAAAAAGAATAGTAAAAAAAAAAAAAAAAAAAAAGATAAATGCTACAAATTCTCAAGTAAATTTGACCAACTAACTGATGCCATCACAGTAAAAGACAGGGTGGTATTAAACAGATAATGACGGATATTGATGTGTACAAGTATTATATGAATTTTGTTATACAAATTCTGAATGAAAAATATGTATGATTAAAATATAATTTAAATTCTTATTTTTTTTCTTTATTAACTTCTATCTTGATAAGTCAAAAAGCATGAAAGTATTTCATATAAATAACATGTATTATGCTTTTAAATGTTACAATTTGAGTAGTTTTCCAACACTCTTACAAGATGAAGAAAATGGAAGTTTTTTATAATACGTAGTCATTGATGATATACGGGTGAATAGGTGAATTGAAAAAAGGCACCATCAACTAATGTCCAATACGACCTCACCAATAATACAAGTTCTGCCTTCTAGGGATTTCTTAGAAAAGGCAATAACGAGATTGAGTGGGATGAGTACTTCTATGTGTTTGCTATTGATCTTATCCAAAATAAAGATAATAGAAACATACTTAAAAGATTTAAGGTTCAATTTGGCTTTTTTGTTTGTTTGGTATGTTTTGGGATATTTGATGTTGGAATAATTTCTAATAGCAATATGATATTTGGGCTGAGAAATTAGCTCGATGATTGTCAATCCCTCGAAAATAAAATTGAATTTTAGCTCAGATAGAAATCAGCTCAAAACAAACGAGCTAAACAATGAGCAAATTTTAAAAATCAATATATCAAACAAGAGGAAAATTGGATCATTTGGCCCGCAATCGGAAGAAAATTATTTATTTATTTATATAAAATTCGGTGGATGGTGGAATCCTCGCGAATCGGTAAAAGATATATTTCATAACTATAATGATCTAATCCCTCAATCATAGCCCTACAAGTCCCAATATCGTGGGTCTCAACTCTCATCTCATTATGGTGCCCTAGTTTCAAAATCCCTAGGTCACAAATCTCACCTACGGCCATACACCTTCAGAGTCTAGCCTCACGCGTCTTCATGTCATTGCTTCTTAGCCTGTTGTGAGTTCTGTCTGTGAAGAGGAGAAGTCTTTCTTAGATGCTCTCTACTTCTCTTTCACTTACTCTGGTGCTCGGTGCTCCCTACATTCACTTTATCGACTTGTGAGTTGGTAACCATATTCGAGCCATTTCCAACACTGTCAAGATCTTTATTCAAAAAGCGTTCTTGATATCAAGTTGATACAGTTCCCACTCTTTATTCACTGCTTATAAAAGAACTCATACTGTATTTAGCTTGATCAGAGGCGTAAAGGTATCTTGATAATTTATCCCGTAAGATTGAGTGAGACCATTGGCCACCACCTATACATACTTACATTTATACATATATATACATCTATACACAGATGTGTATATATCCACACACACACACACACACACACATAAAAGGCGTTCATCATAAGGGTGTGATATTGAGAGATCATCCATTGTATGAAAAATAATTAGTTACAAAGGTGTGATATGCCAAAATTTTCGATTGAGAAGCAAAGACTATAATTACCGCCACGAAAATATCACAATTTTATCAAAATCAATTATTCTTGAGTGAACCTTGAAATTAATAGTGCAATAAGAATGAAGCTTATACAATTATGTTTATCTTGAACAACACAAGAATCAGATTCCATAATGCATTTTCCAATCAAATGATATTTATGATAATGGTAAGTATGTTGTTGGTGGAGACTGGGTAGTAGAGATAGAGTTGTGTGAAAGTATTTTGAATCAATCAATGCATAATAGATCCCATTAGGTTATTTGTGAGTGTTGTTTAAGCATATAATGGTAATATTTATCTACTAGTTGCAATGAATGACAGTCTATATTTTTTTCATGATTGTAGAAGACAAACTTTTCAAGCAATAAAAACTTGAGAGGAGCTATGTTATCTCTTTAATTAATTTTGGATCCGTTTTTTATGTGACATTTGATAGATGTGTTATTGATCGTGTAAAGCATGGTATGGAGATATGTAATCATAATAAAGTCAAAAGGACAATCTGGTCCCTATGTTTTTGTCTGATTATGTTATTAAGAATTTAATGTGAAAGATTTATTATGTCAACTTGTTGATGTACTTTGGAATATTTATGCTTCATCCAACTGTCCTTTTAACTTCTATAGCATATACAAAATGCTAAAATAAAAAAAATAAAAAATCTTTTGCATTAGAAACTATGGCTCAACTGTAGATCTTCCTTATAAAAAACATTAAATTTCAACAACTTCTACCAATAGTTTTTCCGACAATGATTTCAACCTGACATTTCAAATAGCAACAATTGTACCAAAAGAAGCTAAGACTGCTAAAATATTTAACTATAGCAACCTAGGGCAAGATCGAAGCCACGATAAACCTTTAACCAATGCATTTTTATAGAGTTCAAGATACTTCATATGATCCATTCCATATGATACCCACTTCACACAAAAATACAAGTACATGACAATTTGACATCATGGTAAAATGAATGTATAGGAATTGATCTTTGCTCATTTTTCATATAAAAATGACACCCAAGACAAGATGGTGCTCAAATGCATTGGAGGCTTGATAAACTATACTTTTCTAAACACCAATTGATTTCATAGTCTTTTCACCAATTACTATTCTTGTCAACCATGCCAAAATTTTATTTAAGTTGCCTTTAAGAAAATAGTTCTACCTTAGGTAGGGAATGAGAAGCAAATGCCCCAAACCCCAAGCATGCCTCTTCCGCCAGTTTAAGATATGGAGCAGTTCATCAATCTTTACAAGAATATTTGCAACTAATGAAGCTACACTACATCAAGCAAATGCTCTTGGGCTCTTGAAATGATATATTGGCATGGAACAATATGATTGACTATTTAGAACAGAAGCAAAATATAAAAATTCAGAAAATTTATAATCATGGTTAAGTAAGGCATGAAGAGCATGAGGTATAAAACTATGACCAATGAGAATTAACAAGTGTAGAATTTCATTACGAATGAACTACATAAACAAACAAATTAATAAGATGAAAAGTCATCCCAAAATCCAAAGCTTAGTAATCTTAATATCTATAAAAACTTACATATAAAGAGTCTCGTAAAGGCTGAAATGCTTCTAAAGGTAACTCCTCAAAATCACGTTGTACCTACCATGAAAAACAATCCCAAAAAAAAAAAAAAAAACTCAGCAAACATCTAAAGGCATGATGAGTTAAAGTGTGAAGAAGCATGCACATTCTCTTCGAAAGTTGAGACCACCTTGCTTCTGAGTGTTTGGGAACAGAAAATGAGCGTCTCTAAATTGCTGCTGGCATCATGGAGTAAATTATCAGAAACCTACATGATATTGCAGTCAAATTCTACAGGGCATAAATACAACTTTAATTTTGAGATATGATACCATACATGGTTTTGCAGATATTAAGAAAATGAAAGAAGTTATGAAATAAAGCCAAAATAAAAGTAAAGCACTACAATGAAGTATTGCTTTAAGAAATTAGTAGAGATATCTAAATATTTCAAATTAAATGGTAGTTATGACTTGTTAATTTTTAACAAGAAAATTAGTATTAAAAAGCTTTCACCGCAACTATATGCTTTAAAATAATCACCCAAATAATTGAACTTCTATTTGTATTTTATGTTTGAGTTTTTTCTATTATTTTGAATTCAGTAAGAGTTTGTATGCGCATGATATGATGCAACTAAGCTATGTCGGTTTGTATTGTACTTTATCCCAATGGTGCTGGTCAGAAAGCTTCCTAGATGTTGATTATTGCGGCTATTTCTCTAAATTCAACTTCATCTACAAATCTTAAGTACATCGGCAACAAGTCCTTATCAACTTCTTTTCAATTTTTGGTGACACTAACTGCAACAATTCCTTTGTTCCATTTTCATATGGCTTTACCATTTTTTTTTCCCTAAAACATCTGCAGTTGATTCTTCTATTTCTGTTATGAAATTTCTAGCTTACAATGGTCTTAACAAATCATTTTCCTAACCTGTGAATAATTGGCAAAATTTAAGCTATCGCAAAGAGAAAACTGTTTATTTGCTCTGTAATAATAAATAAAATTTATGGGGCTAGTATAAAACTCAATATTATCAGTGTTTGGATATGATATGATTTACAGTAGGATATATAATTCCTTCTACTTTAGGAATCTAAATCATTAGTCAAGTAGGAGAGCTAAAGATTTTCATAAGTTATGCCCTTATACAAGCATGATGCTTTCTTCCTTGCTTCCTTATGTATTTTTACTATTGGTTTAGATTCTGATCGCATTTGGTCACATTTGATACAATCTAAATTTCTCTTAATTGTAAAAGATTTCGAACATATGAATGATCGTTAATTTTCAATCATTAATTATATTAGAATATCGTTAATCTATCATCGGAATTGGAATTCAATGTTTACAATTTCCATTGAATGAAGGGATTGTGTAAGATTACTAACTCATGCAAGATAAAAATTGCATTGTAACTGTTTTATTTAGCTAAATCAAATGCCAAATTGCATTCTCAATTAACATTAGAAACATTAGACCCTAAGACATCCTACAACACTATAATTTGAATGACCAAGTGTACTTAACCAATACATAAACCAATTTTAGTGCAAGAAACATATTTACATATTTTTTATGGATAACATGTGCAGCAAACAATAAATAGGTCTGGAGTTTCATTAATTTTTAGGATCCACAAGACATCCAAAATAGATAACATTGCTTCAAAGCGGGCAAGTTAAAAAAATGTGATATCCATAAAATTAATCAAAAGGTTCACATGTCAAACTTTTAAAATAATTGGCACAAAACCAACTTTTTATGAACAGTTAGCAATAACAAACAATAGAAAGAGTGTAAATTTAGTAAATTTATTATCATTTGCTAACTAGTATGCAACTTTTAGTCTTGAATGAAGCTCTGTTTAGCATAAATTTTTAAAAAGTCCCAATGATATTCAAACCTATAAAATAATAAATTGAACTTGAATCTTTAAATATGTTACCAAGGCACATGCAATAGAGCCACAGCAAACAAGCGGTAATTGGCTTCAAGCAATTAGCTGATTCCTAACCACAACCAACAATACCACAAGGGCACAACACACCACTATAGATAGACCCTGAACCTCAACATTTTCCGATCATCACATCATTTGGCATGAATACAAAGCAAATGTTATAAACAATGAATACCAAGAAAAATTCATTTAGAGCGTCAAACGCATAGTACTTTCTATTTCCTTCTCAATAAAGAACATAGACCTACATAGCGTGCAGTGCAACATCCTTAAACCACAAAAGGCAAAACGCTTGATAATAATTTAAGAAAAGAAACAACCAATGGACGCTAAGACGATCTAATTTTATGTACAAAAACTTTCTTAAGCACGCCACTCATTCACCCCCTCTAAATCCCTTAATGAGTATGATTGAAGCGCAAGCTTCCTCGGATCGCGGCATTGTAGTTTCTACAGTGCTGCGAACGCATTACTGTAGTAGCTACAGTAACCGCGGTCCAACCCTCCCCCCTTTTCTGTCATTTTCCCACATATTTCTTTCCTTTTCCATGGATCCCCTATTATAAATCATTGCATGTTATTACTTCCTATTTATTCTATTTTCTAATTGAAAGCATTGCCTAATATAAGTTCTAATCACCCTTATATATATCGGAGCGATTTTTGCTTAGGAAATGCATTTTTTTTATGATTGTTTATTTCAGTTGCTGCTCTTGAGGTGGTCTTCCCCTCCGAGGTTTGTACCCAGCGGCAAGAAGGTGCTCCAACTGTAACTCGTTTGAGGTGGTGATCGTCTCCAAGGGTTCAATTGGTGCTCCAGTTGTAGCTCGACCCCCAAGAGACATTTTATCTTTCCACAACCCTCCGACCCTCTTCCTACTGTAGGCCGCCCCATCCTACCACCTGCCAGCTTGCTGCCCTCACTGTCGAACTCCCTCCAACCGTTCCAAAACCTTTCATAAGCCCTCCCAACCCATCCAGACCTATACGCAACCCTTCCAAGACTTCCCTCGTCTTGCTGTAGCCGTCTCCAACTCTTCCCAATGCTGCAGCATCCTATCCCAAGAAACCCAACAAACCCAGCAGCTGTCGCAACCACTTCATCAGTTACCTGCTGTCGTAACTCTTATTGGAGTCTATGTTGTCTTTATGTTTGTGTTGTTGTTATTTTACATTTTGAAGTGTCGTGTCTATAATCATTTTAATTTCAACAACAATATTTATTTTTTGTTGTGGTTTGAGTTTCCTCTGGTATCAATGATTGCATAAAACATATTCTTTCTAGCAATAAAACCATGTTTCCCCCATTCGTTGGGTTGTTTGGTAGCAGTTTGTATCCAAGATGTATCCAAACTTTAACAGGAATCTTGCCAAACATTTGGCATCCCTTAAATTTTACCATTCAATGAAATACAATTTTCAACCAATTTTGCTATAATGTGGATTTGCTAAATCCTATTGAACCATGGATTTAACATATTTTAGCTTTATGTGGACATTTCTAAAGCACGAACCTCTTCTACCTCGAGACACTGCCTTGGCCACATGTCTGTGCGAGCCCTTAGCATTCTCAAGTACTCCCAAATCTACTACTTTTCTCCTTTAATATCCAAATTTCTGACTTTAACGCTCTCCAATTTGTTCATTTCTGTCTTATAATCGGCACCTCCTTTATAATACTTACTCAGTTTCCTAGTATGCATTTGATCATGTACGACCCAAAAACTTCTTGAATCATCCTATCCCTAATATCAGCACCACAGCATACTAGATAGGAGAATTACAATAAAAAGCTTCATTTGAAATACTAACTATTATTATTATTATACCTAGATATTGTCTTTTTTAATGATTTTTTTCGCGAGTTGAGGCTCAACAACAAAATCTGTGAATCCTGCTAAGTTCCCAACTAAATCTAATATTTAGTTGAATCCTAAGAAATAGCAATCAAATAGTTTACTGGAATTTAGCCAATTTCAAAAGCTATTAAGCCAAAGAGTTTTCAGGATTCAGACACTGAAAAATATACCAAACTCAGCCTTCCAAGATTTGCTAAATTACACTAGAGTTAAATCATGCTTGTGGCCAAACAGCTACTCCTCTCCCGCTCAGCTCCTCGCATCAATCGATCCTCCCGATCCCCAATCACATATCCTACAAACGGTTCCAGATAAAAAATTTAATAATACCGACAAACACTTGCCAAAAATAAACAATGCCTTTAACCTCCCAAAATCGAACACAGGTAGCCAAAAATTTCAAGGAAAATACACTGAAAACACCGATTCGAAGAAAATCTAAGAGATAGAAAATGTGGATAAGAACCATGACTGCAGGAAGAAGAGGAGAAACCGATCACTCACCTGCCAGGCATCAATGGTGTGCTGAAAATCTTGAAGCCATCGATCGGCCTGGGCCCGGACGGCGTCGTCTGGATGGTGGTAGAGTACATTCAGCGCCTCCTTCACGGTGTTCTGAAGCTCCATGGCCTACTGAGACGACCGACGAAGGCTTGCAATAGGTTTTTCGCGAGTCGGAAGATTTCTCTAGAAAATTTACATAGATGCTGCACAATTTCTATCAATTTACTATTTGAATATCTATTAACTCAATTTTAATATTTACATTTATAATAGATAATTAGATATGTATATATAATAATGTATATAAACATAAAAATATAAATATGACTCAGGTGATATGCCGTACCATTTCTCTTTATAATATGCAACTGAGTACTCAATTTTGAGAAATTTGTGTTTGTCAATGAGTAGAACATGAACAAATACTTCGAACTTAATTTTTAGACAGTCGAAATAAGAACTCATTTATTTGAGCGTATTGGGCTCAGTATGGCTCAATAAAGAAAAAAAATAAGTAGATGAATAAATTCAGATATTAAAAAATTTGGTTAAGATCATTTAGACAATGAATATTATATTGTTTTAATTGAAGTAAAATTCTTAGGTATTTGAAATTATAGCCCATGTGTTGTATATTTTGAAAGTTTGTGAGTTTTTGTAATTTTAATTATTTGATAGGACCAGTTTGGTTTGTCTAATGAGCTAAACATGAGTGTATAGTTATTTTTTATGTTATCCTTTAAAGCCATCGTTTACATTTATTTAAATTAAAATGTTATTTTTTATGCTCGTGTTTGGTTTGTCTAATGAGCTAAACATGAGTGTATAGTTCATGAACAATTGCAAGTACCTAAACACGAACAAGCTCTCAACTTGGTCAAACTCAGTTTTTTTATATATTTGTAATACTTTATCACGCACAATTGCAGGTACTATTTTCAGCATGCGAGCATTTACATACATACCGCACAATTTATATGTGTTTATATATCCAACACCTAAATTTTGATTTAAAATTTATAATATTCAAATATTTTATGCCACTTTAAACCCTAAATGCATCATTGTATGCATAGATAAAGTATTACAAATATATATAAAAAAAAAATTTAACTGTGAGATACAAAATTACATACAAATTTGCGATACATATGAGCAGTTTTTATAATTTGCATGCGGATGAAACAAAATAGTTCAAAAGTAAAAAAACTCAAAATTATAGATGATAAAATAAATGTACAAAACAGAGTGAAAGAATAAAAGTAATTGATTTAAAAATGAAATAATGAAGTAGATTTATTAAATATGATTAATGGTAAGCTCTGTGTTACTCATGCAATTTAATCTTTTTAAAAAAATTTAAAATGCAACATACGAGCGGAACTGATGGAGATTAAAATATTATAACTCATAGTATACATAAATAAATATCAGTTCCATTACATATATGTTAGTGTTCATAGCAACTTGTTATAGCACGTATAACCGAATATCATCAAAATAATGTACACATTATATTATATGTGATTATAAAAAATATCAACTAATATTGGTGACCTTAGATATATGGATAGATCAACAATAAATTAGCTAACGTTGGTGTAATGACATTTGTATTCAAGTTGCCCTTAGGTATATAATGCACAAAAATAGTATATATAGTTGGTGCATTAAATGTTAGTATATCAATCACATGCATAGTGATTTTATCTCCTTTTTGTATAGTATATGCTTGAGATCTAAACTAATCCTATCAAGAGCTAATAGTTCTTTCTCAATAATGGGCTTGATATGGTAAAACTTAATGATTTTGCCGATGAACAAAAATATGTCGCTTTAATCATAGAGAATAATATTCATGCCAAATAATTGTGGCATTTTTAAGTGAATATATATTATGTCTGTGGGAAGGATATCAATAATATGTCATTATGATAACTACCTACTTTGATGGGAACTAAGCATCTAGAAGTTTTTGATATAGAGATATGGTTCACTGAAGTAAAATTTTGCAAACTAGTTCTAAAGATTTCCTAGTTAAATATGACATTCATTGCACCTCCACTATATATTATTAATATACACTTATTATTACTACTATTATTATTACTATTTTGATTATTAGCAGTTGGCCTTTAATAATCATAAAACTATGCCAATAAAAAAAAAATTATCTAGTTGGGTAAATCAGTTAATGAATGTATTGAGATGATGAATCTAATATGATATTGGTGTTTTAACTTAATAATTTTTATTAAGATCATTGATTTCAATATTACTAACTTTATTTTTATAGATTAGATGCCCTTAACATCTTGTAATTTATAAGGTCATGATGTGAGTTTGTTTCAAAATTCTGGTTTGAAATATTAAAAGTTGTAGATTATTAAGTGATTTGACTTGAATCTAAGTGACAATTGTTGGAATTGGGCCAATATAACTTGCATTTGAATGGATAGGGCTTGGATTTAAATATTTGTCTCTGTTAGGGCAATATGTATATCTAAACCAAAGGGTATGAAATGTAGTGGAAATGTCTTTTAAGAACATACTTAAACCTTCAAGTTATTTTATACTCGATAAGTTTGGTGGCATGGATGTTGAATA
>NEWO01000201.1:1027566-1054950 GCA_003013225.1 Phalaenopsis aphrodite
GTGTGATAATACAATCTCCAAATAAGTATACTCTAGTAATGATTCTTTATACAATAATAGAATTCAATTATACATATTTCATAGCAATTGACCCTTTCAAGATTGTAATATTCAAAAAAAAATTTGAAAGGGTAGATCTATGGCAAAATGATTTGACCTTACAATATAGGTGACTAATTAGGCCATTATATTCACATTATAAAATTTTCAATTATCGCACAACTTCAAATATATTAAAATAATATAAAATGAATCAAAGCAAGGAAACCAAATCCTTAAAATGTAGATATTACCCATTAGAAGAGGCAATTCCTTGCTTGATGTAATGTCCTCTTGAAAATGTGCAACCATTATCTCTAATTTTTTAAAATAAATAGTTTACACTAATACTATATTGATGAAGCCTTAGATTTAAATTTTCTAAGGGACATGTTTGTTGCATGAAGTTTCCGCTAAATTTTAAAAACATTAGGAATGAATTGAGTAACATGAATAAGTAGTCATGATGTTGTGTAGTGTGGCATAGTAGGATAAGCTTATTAAATCCAAAAATAAAATGATTGAATTTGAAAGTTAGAGTTTACTAATGTGAAATCTTTTGACAATGAGAACTCTTAAATATTCTTAGAATGCATGTATAGAACTAATCTAAAGTTATTGAGAACTAATTAAATAGTTTAGAGTTGTAAGATGAAGCATAACAAAACCAAAATAATGCATATCATAGTTTCACTAATTGATGTTCTAGATTACTTCTTTGATTGTTATTATGAAAGTATATTGAATTATCATTAATAATGAAAAAGAAGTGTGTGGGATTGTCGAATGAAAATTAATGCAAGATTTTTATGAGCATAAAGTAAGCTATCATCCAAGTGTTGGTGTCATTTTTGGTGCAATATATACATGAAATTAGCTTGATCACCCCCAAACACTTAATTGTGATATCAGGCTAGAAATTATATACTATAGTGTGATTATCCAACTCATCATACACTATCTATCTGTCTAATATATGATTATCTTTTTTGTTGAATTACCATTATTCTTATAAATGGTTATATGTGCATTGAACAAGAAGTTTAGATCACTTTTAAAATTTTATCAATGTAAATATTTTGATTGAGATATTAAGTTTATTCATATGAATCATAAAAAAAAATTTTCAGGTGAGCTTTTCATACGTGAAGATTTTATCAATGTAAATATTTTGATTGAGATATTATTTCATGAAAGCGATTATGCCATTCATATGAATCATAAAAAAATCCAATTAAGTTTATTCATGTTTGATTTTGTTCTTTCTACTAATTTCAACTTTACTTTTAAAATGTAGGAAGAAAAATTTGTGTAAGCCGCTATATCGTCTTCAAATATAAGAAGGCAAGAAACTTCTCACTTTTTCATGATTTAAAACAAAAACTCGTCAATGTAATTTATTTGATGATGTAGCTGATAAAGTCCATTCACATATTGTTATTCATGCAATGAGCAGTTTCTATCTTTTCAATCACTTCACATTACAAAGAAGTCCTGTCATTTCCTCTTTCATTTTTTTCATGAAAAAGGCAATTGCTTCTTTAAGGACAAGATTTGGACAATCTTTATCTCACACTTTTCTTATCAAATGACTTCAACCACATGCTTTGCTAGGATTTTTAACTCCTCTCTTTTTTCCCTTTCTTTGCTAAGTTGCCCTAGTTGGCATTGCTTGCACACCTCTTCTTCCCCTTACCTAAGGGCCTTTATCCCTCAGCTTCTAAGAATTTCTTCACTCTTCCCTCAATTTGCTCTACCTCTTCCACATCTATTTCTGGGCAACCCTCTCCAATAAATTAGAAAGGTCTCATTCCCTCACATCTTTGGAATCCCTCTCCTTTCAACCTATCTTTTATTCCTTGAGCTGAAGGTAAAGCCAATTTTACTAATGAGGAGAAATATAAAGGATTTAAGCAATCGAGTTTAGCTCTGGTTGATTATACACTCTGTAGAAGTTCATTCTATGGTAATCCCTCCCATGCTATATAGAAAATGTTGAACCTCAAACATACAATTTCTCTTATATCTCTATCTGTGTGGAAGATTTTGACATTGTGCTTGAAGAGTGCCCCAAGATTGTAGATGGTAAATCTTTTATTCTAAAAAAATGGAGCCTTGATTTTAAGTATGTTAAGAAAAAAACATTAAGAAAGTTTCTATTTAGGTTCAACTTTTTAATTTTGCCTCTATATTATTAGGCTAACTAGTATTTAAAAAATTGATAGTCAAATTGGCATCCCACTTATTGTTGACCCCCTTGCAACAAAAGGCTATTGATTAACCTTTAGTAGGGTCAATGTATCAATTTCTAAAGGATTTGCTTTACCATATTTGATTTTGATATCTATTAAAGGAAAAATTGTTTCATAGTAGGTTATAGATAAAAAAGAATCATTCTTCTTATAAGGTTTTTGACACATTTAACTATAACATATCATCTTGCCTGAAAACCCTCTCTCTCTCTATATCTCTATCTCTTCCCTCTTTCTCAATGTAGAATTCGTTCTCATTTTTTTGGCAGACAAACTCGCATGAATCCAGAGCAAACCTCACTAACCCTTTCTCCCTCTTATTGTTCCGCCTTTCTCAGTACACCAGATCTCAACCTACCTTCTCCCTCTCTCGCACACAACAACACCATCTTGCAAGACTTCCTCATCAAGAATATTTAGAATAACTCAATATCTACTCATATTAACCCTCTCTTCTTTCAGCTATTGTTGTTGAACCGTTCTTCACTTCTACATAATAATTACCTTTTGCACACAAAAACCCAACCATCTCACTTTAATGATGTATTTTTTTTCCTATGATTGTCTCTAGAAATGTGCATAATAGTGATACGTGTATCACTGATTGCAAATATATCATAAAGAGACTCAATTTGGCTATTATCTACCTCCTGAAAACAAAATAACTAGTTTTTTTTTTGTTTCAAACCATTTTTTATCAATCACTTCTCTTTATTTCGAAATGAAGCATCCACGAAAAAAATTTACCCTTTCTCCAAATAGTCATGTTTGGAATTTTTCCCTCGTAACTTTCACTATTATTCATATTAATGCTCAATTTATACATGATGAATTTGTTTTTTGATCTCATACTAATTTACTTGTCACCTTTTTGTATGTTGGCAACTACCTCTTAAAGAGAAAAGATTTGTGAAACTTTATCATAGATTTGGTTTTATCTTTCCATGAACCTTGGATCGTATTAAGATACTTTAATTGCTTTAGCTCTCTAAATGAAAAAATTGGCTAATTGTCACTTATTCCAAGTAAGCTTAAAGATTTTAATGATTTCTTATTCAATTATTATCTTATTAATGCGGGCCTCAATCAACAAATAAAAAATCCTATAAGCTATATATTGAATTGATCCCTTTGCAATAGATTAACTTATCTCCTAACTCCTTATGTAAAGTCTTACAACCCCTTCCATCGGATCACTCTACTATACTAACTTCATTAGGGTAAAATCTTACTCCTATTTTAGATTATTATTTAAGAAATGTAGAATTAAATGTGAGAAATTTCACAATATTAACTGAAATATTTGGTTTCAACAAGCAAAAGAGTATCCTCATTTTACTCTATATAACAAACTTCAGAAAATAAAAATTACTTTAAAGAATACTTCATGGACTTCTTCTTATTATATTTCTACTAATATATATTACCTTAAATATAAAATTTTGCATAATCTTAAGAAACAACCCCTTGATAAATATTTTGTTTTATAGGCTTTTTTATATCCAAGGAATACTCATTGAAGTTGCTTCTTATGAAAGTAATTGGATTAAATAACTAGTTAAATGTGCATAGCTTATCATTGCATTCTTGGTACATCTAGTCGTCGAGCCCCTGCCTCTACGACATGCCCACACTTTTGGGTCCCTGCCTTCTTGGCACATCCAATCGTCGGGCCCCTACCTCCACGGAACGCCCATCCTTTTGGGTCACTGCCTCCTCGACACACTCAGTCATTGGGTTCCTTCCTTCTCGACACGCTCATCCTTAGGGTCACTGCCTCCTCGACACACCCAGTTGTTGGGCCCCTACCTTCTCGACACTCCCAACCTTCGTGTCATTACCTCCTTGGCACACCCAGTTACTAAGCCCATACTTCCATGATATGCTCATCCTTTGGGTCACTACCTTCCTAACACACCTTGTCATCGGTCACCTACCTCCACGACACACCCATATTTCAGGTCAATGCCTCCTTGCCACACTCAATCATTGGGCCATTGCCTCCATGATGTGCTCATCCTTTGGGTCACTGCCTCCTCGGCACAACCAATTGTTGAGCCCCTGCCACCACGACATGCCAACCCTTTCGAGTCACTACCTCTTAGGCACACCTAGTCGTCAGGCCCCAGCCTCCGCGACATGCATGTCCTTTCGAGTCACTGCCTCCATGACACACTCATCTCCTTTCTGCATATACTTGTTTGCATATCTTGCATGTGTGATCGGTGAGTGCCTCTCAGATAAGGTGTGAATCATGTTTATAGGTATCCTTCCACTCAAAACAAATTCACTTGCAATTGGTGCTTGCTTATCGCATGGTGCTTCGGGTCCTCGGGCAGGCGTAAGTTTCACTTTGGTAGCTTCTTCTTATCGGTACATCTCATTCATGAGTGACATGTTGCATGTTACATCCTTGCATTATGCATGATCGGTGCTTCACCCTCTCAGGCACTGTTGTGGTTATTCATGCTTCGGTCGAATGGTCAAAATGTAGGCTTCTTGCATGGCTATGCGCTTGCACATTCACTCTCGTGGCTTGCCCTACTCGTTAGGTGAGTGATCCCGTGTCAGTCGTGATGCCTTAACGAGTATTGCTTGTTGGGTTGATTCCAATGAGCAAAACAAGTTAAGTCATCAGGATTGACACGAGTATGACTGTGCTAAAGATCTGAGGGTTCTAACGTGTGTCATATGTGTCATGGACTTGCATTGTAGGTCCACTATTTTAAATGTATAAAAATGAATATTTTCATTGCGTAAGTATCATCTACTTACTTTTAAAAATTATATGTTAGGTCATATGTGAGTCGCCTTTTTAAATGTCACTCTTCTCCTGTGACATTATTAAATCCCTTAGATTTTTAGAACAGGGTCGGTGTGGCAACCCCGTCAAGGTCATACGGTAGCCAGAGACTTTACCCTAAGCACTCATGCAATGATTATGACACTTTTTGTTAGATCGTGTGCTAGGCTAGTTCTAATGTGCTAGGTAGTATTTTTGATGTTTGATTATTGTTCTTTTTTGGATTGATTTCCTTAGCTACACATCTTTTCTATTTTGTGCTTTTGGTGCGACTGCATGCTTGATATTCATGGTAGCGTGTTAGGTTTTTTTTTTCTACAGGGAGTCGTGCCTTTATCCCCACACACACAGGTACAACAAAGGAGAGCATGTGATGATTTCCGCTAACCCTTTTCTTACAGGTGTTGTTTAAAACCCCCACCAGGCACGACCTATTACAAGGTGCATGGAGGTCACCGCCAATGCTTATTTCTTTTGCAAGTCAAGTCTTTTTCTCTTTTTCTTTGTACTTTTTAAAGTCAAGGAGAGTTATGTAGTAGAAATTAGATATGGGCATGGGTTCTGAGATACTTTGATGTGAGACCCACTTGGCGGGGACCAGGAGCAGATGCTCATGTCTCGTATCTGAATTTTGCATTTCATATTGAAGTATAAAATTAGGATAAGGCATGTACATGTTGAGTTCGACCGCCTTTTTCTTTACTGGGATACGTTGTCAACCTAGCAACATTTGACCTGTTATATATTCTATTTGGCTTGTTTCTACCTTATTGCATGAATGAATGCTTGAATTTTTTTCTTGTTTATTTATGTGGTTTGTATAGGAACCACGATGCAATATAGGCTCATTAGAACTTCAATTCTAATTTTTTTTACAAAATCCTAATAAAATATATAAGATAATGAATTTTTAGGATTTAAATATTCAGGGCTTGCACTTTTACTTCCAGCATGACCTTCAAATCAGATTTTAAATGGGTTGCATTGTATGATTATAACCCAAGTCTTTTAATAGGGCTTTCACAATATTTAAGGACCACTTTAGAAAATTACATTCATAATTGCATGTTCCGAGGAGAAGTCCACGCGCTCCTTTAACTTAACTGACCCATCATATCTTTTTATATAAGTGGTTGCCTAGTGCACTTAGGGTGTTAGAAAGCTCCCCAACTTAGACGGGTGTAAGTCCTTTTGTTTGGAGCATTTTTAGCTTTGGAGCTGAACCTCCCATTCTCCTCCTTTCCTGAGGCATCTTTGTCATTTTGGCAGGAATAAGTCCTACATGTTGGAGCTCTAGCCGATAGTCATAAGATCAAGATTCATTTCTCTGACCTTAGAGCTACCAAGGTCCTCGATAGACAATGCAATTTAGGGATTGCTGACCTGGAATCTCTGGATGTATTGGGTTGACTACTTTCATGAGCGAGTAGACTTAGGGTCCTAACAACTTTGAATGATGGGTCTGTGGTACCTTGATCCGCCTACCTCTACCTTATAGGATTACTCCTCCATTCCTTTGATTACCCTTGTTGAGCCCTTTCGCTCCTTAACCTCGTCAATATCATCTTGATAGTCAAATGTCGATGAACTGTCGCCAGTTTGGGAGATGACAATTTGTCCCCTGCCCTTGTGGCCCAGACGTGCTTTAATATATTGAGATATCCTCGTCAAGTTGATTCTTTTTTATTTTGTGGTCTCCATGTGTCGATGAGCCACTACACATTTGGGATTTGAGAGACTCACTCTATGTCTGATGGCTTAACAAGAACTTTGAAGCATTATGACATTTTCGCACAAAATAACCTTCATTTGATGACCTATTTCCCCATGTCTACGATGATAAAGAGAAACCCCTTTTATTTAGAGTATTCTTGGGTTTCTAAGATGTAATTAAAAAAGTGGGATATGTCTTCTTGAGAGTGCACTTGACCCCCATAACAAACATCTACACCTGACTATCTGATTATAGGTAGCCTGTGCAAGTATTCTTTCATGGATATATGTCTAAGGTGATTCCGCCCGATCTTGTTTGGGCCGACATACTTGACATATCCTTGCGTGGTTTACTGCACGTAGACTCTCATCGTTCTCTTTACTCTTTGTCATTATTATCGTGTGCCCTTCTTTTCTGGTTTCTCCTTTCTCCTTATCATTTATATGATCCAAAAGAGAGATTTATCCGGAAAAGGGAAGCATACGACGATCCACAAGCCGACAACTCCTTCAAAAATAAAAAAAATACAAAAATAAATAAAAAACAGTAATATTTCTTTCTTTCAAGATAATATATTATTCTACGAAATGTTATATCCGATCACTTAGATAGAAATCCTCTTCTATGCATTATTATAACTTATCTTATTAGAATTGAAGTCCTAAAATTTCTAAAATTAGAATGATCAAATAAAATGAAAAATATAAAATATTAATTTTTAACTTGTAATGCCAACCAATAGATAGAGTGGAATATCACAAGAAATTCAAATATTTGGTGCTCCCGGCCCTTCATCTCTTGGCTTCTAGTGATAATTACTCTAAATTTGATCCAATTCCACTTGAAAATCCAAATGTTGTCCTTGAAATCAAACTTTACAATTGTGTTAGGCCGTTATTTTAATCGAGAGTTATCTTACGAAGTGACATCTCTTAGAACATAATTAACTTTAGAGACTTACTCCTCTAGGGATACTCAACTCCAAATTATTATAAACACTTTCCTATCTGTTAGGGCGAGAAAAAAGCTTTCCCTAATGTACCTCTATATTAGTGAAATAATCAGTTCATGATTAGATTCATTTTAGGATAGTATTTTTGTCTCTTGACATGATATGTTCTTCCCGATGTAATATTTGATCATAAATGAAATATTTCAAAATTTTGTGTTTGGTTTGCACATTCTATCTCCTAATAGAATATATCCCTCTCGATATAGATGATCATCTACTGCTTGAAATGGAAAATAATAAAAAAATTGCATAAAATAAAAAAATTAATTCAAAAAGGAGAAAAATGAAAAAAAAAACAAAAAAAAAAAAGAGAAAAAAATGCTTGAGGTTAAAATTTGATATTTGACATTTAAGCTTGTTAAGACTCTTATAAGTTGAACTATAAAAAATAATCACATTTCATTGCTCAAATTATAATTAGAAAATAAATTAATTTTTGTTCATTTGAAAAAAATTAAGTAAAAACTCATTATAATTTTCAGTTAATTAAAGTCAATAGAAGTCAATTACTTCACAAAAAGCACTACTTAATATTTATTATTCATGATTTAATATGAAATATTTATATGATTTAAATTATTTAAAAATTTAAATTTTAAGAAAATTTTTCTATCAAAGGACTTATGTAAATCAATTAGAACAAGTAATATGTAAAACTTGAGAGAATTTATTAAGTGTCAACAGTAGCACAAAATCAGGTGTATTTTTGTATAATTGCAATATCTTTTTGTGTTCTAATGTTATTTTGCTTGATGCTTTTGTAGGTAATTAGAATGATAATAATTTAGAGAGAATGTCCAAAATCAAATGCTTGATGCTTTTGTAGGCAATTACAATGTCTGACAATCAACATCAAAAGCCCAAAATTCGAGGTAAAAATTAGAGAGCTTGGTACCACAACAACATTTTCTAGCGCCAAGGCGACATCATTTAATTGGCATAGCATTATATTTGTAGTAACGCAGCTAAATTCACAACATTATACTGATATCATATGAGGGACTAGAACAATCAAACTAAGTGCTTTACAATAGCATCATAATGCTACGATCCAACATGATAGTTGTTGGTTGATTGTAAAATTGGCCTAGAAGAGTGAGTGAATGGGACTGAAATATATTGTGCAATGAAGTCAGCCAATTAACATTGAACTTTTTTTAAATACATTTTGGCTCACGTGTATGTTATAATAAATTGTGATCTAACAATTTCGATAGAAAATTGGTGGAATATTAGTGTTAACATCCAATTTCCTTGAAAACATATGCTATATAGTTTTTAGAGAATTGTAATCTAAAGAGGAATATAGAATCTTGGAGATTTTTGCATGATTTAGCTTAATCCTAGAGATTTTTGCATGATTTAGAAGATGATTTAGTAGTGACGAAAATAGCAATTTTAGGGTTTAGAGGTGGTAGCCAATAGCACAATCGCAGCTAGGACTGTAAAAAAAGCTCGTTGTTCGCAAACAACTCGCGTTCGGCTTGTTATGTAACTCGTGTTCAGCTCGTTCGTTAAGTAAACGAGCCGAACATTAACAAGTTTTTAAAGCTCAAATTGTAAACGAACCGAACACAAACAACTCTTTGTTTGTTTGTGATCGGCTCGTTTTAGCTTGAAATAAAAAAAAATTATATAATTATTTATATAATAATATATTACATTTATAATATATATAAGAATATATTATATATATTTATATATAAGTTTAAATGTTGTTAATACTTTCTTTTGTATATATTTGATTCAAGTTCGAATCCCACACTTTACATCTTTTTTTTTCAAATTAATTTTTACGAGTCAATTTCAAGTCGAACACGAACACAAATATTTAAGTCGAGTCGAACACGAATACACTGTTCACGAGCCAATTTCGAACAAGAGCCGATTTCGAGCACAAGCTATTTCGAACGAGCCGAACACGAGCCAAGCCTGAGCTCGCTCAGCCCTAATCGCAGCGAAAGAACACACACTCATAATTATTTTTAAATTTAAGAAAATTAAAAATAAATAAATTACATAATAAATAAATTTAAAAAATAAAAATAAAAAATAACTGTTGAAATAGGAATTTAAAAGCAATTTTAAACGGGGGACACAAATATTTAATAATAAATTAATAATTCAAAGAAAATTTTGACATTATTTATAGCATTTATTTCAAAAGCCCCTACTCTCTCCCTGCTGCTACCGCTAACAGCACTGCTAAAATAACATTCTTTTGCCTTGATGCAGTCATGCAGCTCAGAGTTCATCCTGCAAAAACAGAAATAATTGCATCTTAGTCATAAAAGGAAGCAAAGCAACCGACCAACACACACACACACACACACTGATATATATATATATATATATATATATATATATATATATATATATATATATATATATATATATATATTTAAATCTTCCATATATGAGGCGTTTACATACATCTAACACCTAAATTTGCTTTTATATTTATTAAATATAAATCTTCACGTCATATGTATGCACAAATTTAGGTGTTAGATGTATGTAAACGCCTCATATATGGAAGATTTAAATAAATACCACTCAATATATATACATATATATATATATTAAAAGGAAGGGTCAGAGGTTATTATAGAGCCTCCAGCCACCCCTAATGTGCCTAACAATTTGAGTACCACCTCCTTAAGGTCAACTGTGTCAGAGCAGAACTTACATGATAATCATGATCAAAATCATGGTTACGCTGCAATAAAAATACAACAATTAGCATTTTAATTGTATGGATTAAAAGACATTAACTTTCAAGCGTGTTGTTTTGAATTAAAATATGTTTATAGAGGTAAATGTTTATAAAAAAAACATTCAATGGGTTCTATTAGGAGTATAGACCAACAACACACCCTTCTATACGCCTCCTTCTCTCGACGATGCCGGTCATATCCCCTATGCCTTCGACGTCTCTCACCTTCTTCCCTTGCTCTCTGAGCTTCCTGAACAATTATTACCAAATTACACATCAATAACAAAGTAAAATTCAATTTGAAATCAACACTTTGTTCATACCACTTCTTCTTTAGCTCTTCTGATTTTCTCTGCTTCATCGAAGGCTTCCTTCTCAGCCTCTCTATTTTTTGTCCAAAGCTCTTCCACAACTTGCTTCGCATATTCCGGGTCATCGCATACAAGAACATTGTCGAAAACGGAACCAGCCTTTACCTACAAGTGTTCATAACATCTATGAATATCACATGAAACATTTCATTCTTTCAGCACAACAAATGCTGGAAGTATATTTAATACCTGCCATACTTCAATAGCAACATATTTCACAGGCTTGAGCACATAGAGATCAGGATCATCTTCAAAATCTGTAAATTTTGGCAGGGTACATCACCTGCAACAAGCTTACTTAAAACAAATGAAAATAAAATCACCAATAATCACAACTTACCTGGGTTGTCAATCCATGGAGTCTTCCATTTTCCCATATAGTTGGGGTTTTTGATTCTCTGCAATTTTCAGGATTTGGAATCAGTCAGAGCTATTAACTGCTAGAATTTATTTGATGTACCAAGCGCATAACAAGTAAGATGTTCTTTTTGTCAGTAAATAAGTTAGGGAAAACAAACCTTTGGCTTCCATGGACCCTTGTATGCTGAATTTGGGATATTCGGTGGCTTCCATATTCCATCTTCATCTTCATCCCACGTATCAGGCTTTTTTTTCCCAGCACATGACAAAAGCACTATTACAATTGCATTTACTACAACTAGTTTATGTAAACAGGAAAAAATATTACGTCAGGACTCTGAACGTAGAGCTACGTTCAGACTGCAATAGTCACTGTATTATAAGAATATCCCGTTGTATTATAGAAATATTCCATCAGCGTTATTTGTGAAAAATGAAGTGTTATTAGAATATTCCCCCGAGTTACTTGATTTGGGCATGTGTTATTCCGATAACATAGTGAAAATTGAAATAACACGGGGAATATGCCGATAACATAACCCCAAATCAAGCAAAGCAAACAGTTGTGCACCTCACCTTTTTAGCATTCGGGTCACGAATTTCAGCCGGAATAGAATCATATCCCTGCAATGCATTGATGAATCGTTAGAGAAAAGAAGAATATGCATCAGTTTCAGAGGAAAAAATAGTATTTATACGGCTCATAACCTCAGGTTTAACATCACCAGGATCATTGATGTATTCCCTGTCATCCCAGTCTGCAGGCTGAAACCAATGCCATGCTCATATTAGATGTAAATGAACAAACAAAAAAAAAAAATTGTTGATTGGCAATTGAGAAAAGAGCAGTGGTATACCTTCTTAGCATTTGCAACTTTAATCTTACGAGGAGGAAGAATGTGCCAGTCAGAATAAAGGCTTCCAGATTCTCTTTCTCGATTATCAACCAGGATGCTATAAGAGGCATCAGGTCTAAGGACAAAAGTGTAAAAGTGTGTCAATTTATCTGTCTCACACTCCATATCCTTCATGATGGGATAATTCTGTCCCTGGTAGGAATATATCAGGTGAAGCTTCTTTGTATCGGTGCCACATATATCAGGTCCGAACATTAAACTGCATAAGAGAACACTGATTTAAATCAGGTGATGAAGGCAGTATAAAAACACAAAGGCAAGTTCAAAATATGTTCTCCCTAGCATCTTATTTCGTTTGGATTTGTAGCTGAATCTGCTGCCAATAGAACCGCAGGACAGCAAAACAGGAAAAGTAAAACCGCAAAGAAAATGCAAACACATCATTACATATATATATATATATATATATAGGCAATGACTCATATAAGATGACCGGTTAAACACTTGTCATAGCCAAATGACTGTTGTACCCATTAGTCATAGAAAACCTCCTTATAAACTGCGACGTCGTCTTAGTTCACATAATTGAGATTCATAATAGCAGGATTGTATTCATTATTCAATTTATTATTATTCCGACGAACCAAAGAAATACTTTTTTCAAATTCTTCTCAACTAAACAAGTGGGTAAAAATTAAGAAGAAACAACAAAAGTGTTTAGGGAAAGGGAGACCTGTATGGTGTATCACCGCTAAATTTCTTCTGGTTGACATAACCAGAAAGAAGTTTGATGTAACCGCCACCACATTCAATATCCTGCTCAAACTTTATAGAGTACTGCAGCACAAGTGTTCTATTCTTGTTACTGAACTCTGGAATTTTTGCAGATATTGCAAAATGCCTTGCATCTGGGTATGTCTGAATCCCTGGAAACTTGTCAATAAAACACATCAGCAGATGCTATTCCATCATAAAATAAGGACATGAAATTAGCTATAATTTATGGCAGCAACACAGCCGTAGAAAACTCTTTTAAAGTTTAGAAGGACAAAAAATGATTTTTTTTTTCTTCAAACCAATGAAAGGGTTAGATTTTCATATAATAGGGCATGCAGCAGCAAGTAATATATAAATGAAAAGCTAAATTATACTTGCCTTTGTCATCAGGATCTGCAGCCCAGTTTCCAGCAGTGTGCTTAAAGGATCCAGCCTTTCCTTCACTCCTTTTCCAGTCTGATTTTATCCAGCGGCTCTCCCAACCATCTTTTTAGAATAAAGAAAAAGTAAAACAGAAAAGAACATCAAAAGAAAGTACCTGGTTAAAATGGAGCATATAACTTGTTTAAATGAAAGCCTTAAGGATCGAAAATATGATTTATAAAATTCGTAAATCAAAATCATACAAGCATCTTTAGAATCAATATAACAAAATATGGACTTAATGCCAATCTAATCAATGATCTCCCCAGAACTACTTCCAATATTAAAGGCTCAGACAAAGCTAATATCCACAATAACAACTTAAAAATGAACTAGATTAATAGCTAATATCATTCACAAAGCATTCTTCTGAAAGTTCAGCTGCATTGGGATGGCTCAAAACATTGATGAATTTTGGCATTTCATCACTGCAGATGTACAATAGCTGGTAAATAATAATGTAACATACTTTTTGATGATGAAGAACCAAATGATATTCAAATCATTTCAAGAGTGAAAGAGACTTCAAATTTCAATTTTTGAGTTTCATAACTGAGAATGATGGATGCTAAGCATTGAGCAGCATTTTTAAAAATGCCCATGGAAGTCAAACTTAACCTGTAAAAGATTAAAATGTTTGTGCAGGGTGATCCCCTTAAATATGGTTGTTTGGGATCAATTGTTTTTTTTTTTTTAAATTATTGTTTTATTTTAGTTCTGTTTTATTTATGCATTAAGATTAAGCAAAAATATGTACAATATTTTTATTATTTTTTGTTTTTAAAAATTAAGAAAAACTTGTTTTGATGTATTAATAATACATCCACTTAGCTTGAGTTTGTTGTATTTATTGCTTTTATTTATTTGGTATATTATAATTGATTTATTTCTTTTTTGGGTTTTTTTCTTATATAGTCTAATCCTCTTCTATATAAATGATATAAGGCTCATGTGAGAGTTATGGTGTTGAGAAGTATTGAGTTGTAACTCCAAGCCGTTTTTTTTTCTTCCCATCCAGTGCTAGCAAAATCTCCCTCCCTGTGGACATAGGCAAATCAATTCAACGCCAAACCACGTAAATCATTGTGTTTGATGTTGGGTCAATTTTTAAACTTCCGCATTATTTTCGCATAATAGAGTTTGTCTTACATAAAATTTCTATACATCTATAGGTAGAAGCAATTGATGGAGAGGTTCAGATCAAACTTAAACAACTAGATTTTGTAATGTGTTGAGGATGATTGTGTCAAAGAAAAGTCACACTCAACACTTGCACTGGGCGACTCAACGCTTGGCAACATAACTCTATACGGAATTTGAGGCTGATTGTGTCAAAGCATTTAAGTCTTCTATATGGAATTTGAGAAGGAGTGTTTGTGTGGTGTGCGAACGGGAATGACTCGCAGTGCGTGAAAAAGAAGAAGAGATTTTGGTGGGTGCGAAGGCAGAGGATTATTTGTGAGTTTAAGAGAGTAGAGAAGATTGAGTGTGTTTTAATCAAAACAATATCTCCTCATTTTATAGTGAATTTTTTGATGTGGTGTGACTTCATGATTTTTTTTTCTTTTTTGAAATTACTTATTAGTGTGATTCTGTTCAGGTATTTTGTTTCGGATCTCTCGAACGGGTGTTCCACATTTATCTTAACCCGTCAACAGAATTGATATAGATTTTAGTTGGGGTATGCTTTGAGATGGATTAAGAAATATAACATCTAAAGAGTTAATTGATAAGCTATCATTATCAATATATGCAATGAAGATTGGTTTCCAAGGCTGAATTGATAAAGATTGTACTAAGTTTTAGAGGAGAATTGGTCCAAATTTTATCTCCATTGATTTTGTATGGCCAAAGTACACCATGAAAGGACATGAAGACAAATATTTTTGAACTTTTAAAAATTATATTTTCAAAAACTTTTCTCACTCTTCAAAATCTATATGTCCAAAGTTATCTGGAGAGAATCAAATCCCAAGATAAACAAAAACTAATTCAATTAAATAGTAAATCACCAAAATTAATCAGGCATTAAATGATAACTTGTGTCAAATTAAATAAACAAATGAGAAATATTCGAAAAAAAGTTACTAATTAAGATTAGGAAAAAATAGATTAGTCTGATTAGTACTATAATTAGTAATTAATTTATAATTGTGTCGATGATTAATTTATGATCATTCATAATTTTTATTCTATTAATTATTTTATAATTAATACATCTAGCTCATATATATATTCATGAGCTAGATGTATTAATTATAAAATAATTAATAGAATAAAAATTATGAATGATCATAAATTAATCATCGACACAATTATAACTAAATGATATCCAATTACACAATTAAGTAAGCTAATTAATCACTAGTTAATTTAAAGACCAAAAAAAAAAAAAAAGAACAAGACGCATAAAAGAATGGGAAGATATCTAACAGTGCTGTTCTTCTGAAAACTAATAATATACCTTCGAATCGGTCTTCAAAGATGATCTCCGAAGCAGAGGAGGAGACCAGAAAAGCGAGGGAGAAGAAGATAACCATTAGCTTGGGCCTGTAATAAGAGCTCGAGAGAGGAGTTAGGGTTCCATCCGCCATTTTGGCTTGGCCGAGCCACTGTTAATCAGCTTTAATTCATAGGAAAGTGGATTCTTTTCTTTTCTGGCCCTCTCTTATGTTGGAGAGGAGGATTGACTTTGGAAAGACTTGACTGGGGACTCCATATGCTGACTGGCTGACCTTGAAAGAAGAGAGGAATAAAAATCCTATGAGCTGTTTTGTGTTTTATGATCCAATGGTAAATGGCCACGTCACCTTCTTTGTGCCAACTGTATAAGTATCTTGTGATTAGGGATAATAACAACAAACATACCGAGCCAATTAGGAGGCGAGGGACACCGAAAGAGGGTCTAAAACAGCCTCATGAGCTATTTGGTGTCACGGTGCTATTATATTAAGCTTTAGGGTTTAGGGTTTACCCTAAACCATAAACCCTAAAGTAAATCTCATTATCCCAAAAAAATATCGCATTAGGAGTCCACACAGATCCAATGACATTTTGTCACTTGTAAAGTGACAAACTCATTGAAAAAAAAGAAAAACAGAAAAGATATATTTTAGCGAAACCCTAAACCCTAAGAAACCTGGCCCGAGCAAGCCCAATGCTTCGAAAACAAAACCACGTGCGCCTCCTCGATCTCCATTTTCTTCTATCGCCATCAGATAGAGTTTCATAGAGCTATTTTCAACTGTTATTTTGGTAGCTAGGGTTTGGTTCGTTCGAAATCCCTCGCACTGTCAGTCGCCAGACGAGAAACATTCACAGTTCCTCTCTCTCGCCATGAGGTTTTTCCGAAATAAGTCTTACATGAGGATTTAGGATTTAGGGTGCAAACTCATGTACTTCACTTTGTGATTTCAAGCAAGCTAATATAGAAGAATGAAAGAACACAAGGAAAATAGAAAGCGTATGAGCCGATAGAGAACATCCAGGTAAAATTTTGGCTGCGTGTTTGTACTTGCATTCAAAAGTTTATGTAATTGTTTATATTCATTTTTCCTTTCTTTTATTTTTGAAGGAGTTGTCAACCTGTCGATCGCCGTATACTTCCCTTCTTTGAATAAATCTCTCTTTCGGGTCATATGAATGACCTGAAGAAGAGAGGAACCAGAAAAGTCAAACATATGACAAAGACGACAGACAAGAGAACCTAGAGAGCTTACGTGCGATAAAACTCACAAGGTTAGGTCAAGTATATCAGTCCAAACAAGATCAGGCAGATGCACATTTAACCAATATCCATGAAAGAATACTTACATATGCTACCTATAACTAGCGAGTCAAGTGTATGTGCATGTTTTGGGCTCAAGAGCATTCCTAAGGGGATGTATCCCACTTGGTTAATTACATCTTGAGGGATACCCAAAAATAATCTCGATAAAAGGGGGTTTCACTTGTATTATAGTGAACCTGGGGAAATGGGTCGTCAAAGGAGTGGGTCTTCTGTGTGGGAAAGTCACGATGCTTCAAATCTCATGCTAAGCCCTCGGGCAGAGAGTGAGTCTCGCACATCCCAAATGGGTAGCGACTCTCAGCATACGAAGTCTACTGAATAATCATAATCATCTTGACGGGGACACCCCAATACGTTAAATCACGTCTGTGCCATAAGAGCGGAGGATAAATTTTTGTATCCTAAATGGGCAGCAACTCATCGACATCGAGCCGTAAAGACAGTACCAATTAAGGAATAGGAGCGACAGAGATTAATAGGGTAGTCAAATGAAGAAAAGAATAATTCCTAGAAGGCAGAGGTAACCAAGTCGGGGTATCACAGACTCATCATCCCAAGCCACTAAGACCCCAGTAAACATGATCGTGAAGGTAGTAGACTCAGCATATCCTGAGATCCCTGATCAACAATCTACCAATTGTATCGTCTACGGAGACTTCGGTAGCCCTAAGGTCAGAGGAAAGAAACTCTATCCTATGACTACCAGCTGGTTCTCTTTGTTCCTTATAGCTGCACTTGACTTTGTAGTTAATTCCACATTTGCAATACAACCTCCTCCCAAGACAACTTCTTCTCCTTAAATTGTGGATTAGAGTTAAATCCTGAAGGATAAGAAGGTCTATAATTGGTACTACCCTGGTTATTCCAATTTCTTAAAGCATTTGATCGGTTATTTCCCCATTATTGGTTTCCCCCACCACAACTGTTATTTCAGTTAATGTTAGGGTGGTTCTTCCAACCTGGGTTATAAAAAAAATGGAATATGGGTTGTTAGGTTTATTTTTTATTGCATTTAAGGTCTTAAATAATGAAGTACTAGCATCAACCATTTGTCCAAACAAATTTTCCTCAATTAATGGAGATACTTGAGGTTGTTTCATTTTAAATTGATCTAGCTTCCTTGACATTATTGCTATCTGAGAAGTTATAATTGATAACACATCAATATCATGCACACTAGCTACCTTCATAGGGTTTACTCGTTCAGATGGCCATTGAAAATTGTCTGTGGCCATCTCCCCAATCAGAGAATAAGCCTCATCAAATGGTTTTGACAAAAGTGAATCACAAGCGACAACATCAATAATAGATCTAAGGGATCCTACTAAACCATTGTAAAAAATCTAAATAATTAACCAATCAAGCAGTGCATGATGTGGACATTTCCGAAGAAATTCCTTACATCTCTCCCATGCCTCATATATCAACTCTCATTCTAACTGACAAAATGAAGTAATATCATCCTTAAGTTTAGTAGTTTTTGAAGGTGGGAAATACTTAGCTAATAATTTTTGGGCTAAGTCACCCCAAGTTCTAATTAATCCACGTGCTAATAAGTTCAACCACATTTTAGCCTTATCTCATAAGGAAAAGCAAAAAAGTCTAAGTTTAACATCATCATTTGACACCCCATTATAACTAAATGTAGCACAAAGTTCTAAAAAACTTGCTAAGAGTAAATTTGGATCCTCATCTACACCATTTAGATAATAGAAGGCTTTAATTCAAATGTGTTAGCTTCTACAACAAAAGTTTGAATACTTAAGTGAATTTCATGTACCACAGGATTAGCGCAATCCCTCAATGGTCTATGCTTGTTATGATGATCATTAATTGGCATTTGGTTATCTAAACCATTTTATTGAATGCTAGTCATTTCTTTTATAAATTTGTGAAGTCTTTTCTGTTTTCTAATTTTTATAACAGTACTTAGTTATGAATTGAATGGTACAAGCCCCGAAGGTCCTGCAGTTCACATTCACTAGCTAAAGTCTAAATCAGTAAGTTTCAAAATAACACACTAAATAAACACACAAAAATATCCTAAAATTTTTTTTTCTTTCTTTTTCAAAAAAGCAAACTCTTACACAATTCTAATTGATTTAATTAAAATTCTCCTTAGTTAAATACATCGTAACTTCCTCGACAATGGTGCCAAAAACTTGATATCCTCCTGGTTCATGTGCACTTACACACTAGGGTTTCACGCAAGTATACGTGTCGTATCAGTAATATCAGATTTATTAGTCTGGAATACTGATCCCACAGGAAGCAAGGCAGTTAAACTTAAGGAAAGTTCTAGCTTACTAGGTTTAGTTCAAAGCCTGGAAATAAATTTAATTTTTGTTATGATTACTAGTCCCGTCGAAATACCACTAATCTTACTGGTTACTACTAAAGTAATTCTACAAAATATAATTAAACTGGTGAAAATCAAGTTATAAAACTACCCTCTCTTGCAATGATCTAATGGTGTGCAGGAACAAGATACTTTGGATTCCAAGTGTGGCCAGTGACAGATAGAAGCAATTCTATTCTTTAACCTCTCCTGAGTGCATAAAGAAGCTTGGTTAAACTGGTTTTAATTACTTAAACCTCAGTTTGAACCCAACAAAGATTATTTCCCTATATATTTTCATCTCCCTATAGTGTACTTTTGCTTTATACCCTATAGTTCAACATGATCTTTCTAGTTGTTCATGTTATACCTCCCCCGAGTTATTATGGGTTCACAACGATTTCATTTGCCTAGAATGATAAGTTAATGAAACACAAAAGGAAAATCATCACATTAAAGATTGAAAACCAATTCTAAAAGCATTCTACTATTCCTTCACAACTTATTCATCACAAGAGAAAGGTAAGCAAAACTACTCGCAATGCATGAAAGAAACACCACAAAATATTTTTTAAATAAAGAAATCACACTAGAATTGTGATTAAGGAAAAGTTTAATACAAAAAGTGCACAATACTTAGCATTTTCCCTTTTACAAAAAGCTATAAATGTCTCCCCAAAGGATCTCTCAATCCTCACTGCAATGCTGAGTATATCCTCTCCTTTACAACTCTTAAACCTCACCAATATCTCAATACAACAATCAAATAAAATACAACTTATGAAGCTAAGAACTTCTAAGGATTTTCCTTAGGATTTTTGCAGCACTTAGCCTTCTTTTCCTCTCTTATCCTCTTCTCCAAATACGTCCATATAAGCTCATACTAACTGTTTTCATTAATTTTTCTCTCTTTTATTTTAGAAGGATTCGCCAGCCTGTCGATCATCGTATACTTCCCTTTTCCGAATAAATATCTCTTCCAAGTCATATGAATGACCGGGAGAAGGGAGGAACTAGAAAGGAGGGACATACAACAAAGCGACAAACATGAGAAAACAAAAAATGTGGACAGCCTACGTGCAATAAACCTTACAAGGATAGGTTAAGAGTGTTCACCCAAACAAGATCAGACAAAAGCACCTTAAACCGATATCCACGAAAGAATATTTACATAGACTACCCATAACCAAAGAGTCAGGTGTAGGTGCCTGTTCTGGGGTCAAGAGCACTCCCAAGAGGACGCATCCCACTTAGTTAATTACATCTTGGGGGGTACCCAATAATACTCTCAATAAAAGGAGTTTCACTTGTATTATCGTGAACCTGGGGCAATAGGTACTCAAAAGAAGGTTATTCCGTATGTGAACAGTCCCGATGATTCAAAACTCACGCTAAGCCATCGAGTAGAAAGTGAAGTCTCTCACGTCCCGAATGGGAAGTGGCTCATCAACACACGGGTCCCATGGAATAACCTAAATCATCTTGATGGAGATATCCCAACACATCAAAACACATCTAGGACATAAGGGTAGAGGACAAATCCTCTTATCCAAAATGGGCGGCAACTCATCGACATCGGACCGTCAAAGTGATCAACCAAGTCAACTAGCAATATGGGTCAAAGGGGCTCAATAACAGGAAGGTAGAGTAATCCTAAAAGGTAAAGGTAACTGAGTTTGGGTACCACAAACCCGTCCTAAACAACTACTTGGACCCTAAGTTTACCTGGTCGTGAAGATAGTTGACCCAATGACCAAAGGAAAATATGTTGAGAATTTCATACCTATTTTACACTAATTTTGATGATATTGCACTTTAAAGAAGGGTATTTTTGCATGTTTTTGCTTTCATGTACAAGAAATGGACTTTTGGAGAAAAAGAAACAAAAACAGTGCAATTTGGAGTAAAAACGAGCAAGATATGAAATTTTACCCTGTCACCTTTCGATAAGTCTTTTGATGCTTAATCTCTTTTACACTTCTGACATATTTTTGAATAAGATTACAATTTAAAGGAAGGTTGTTTTTATGCTTATTTTGTAGGGCTATCTATTAGGAACACAACACAACTGAAATGAGGTGAAACAGAGCTAAAATGGAGCTAAACAGAGCGAAACGGTGGAGCTGCTCAGTCTGCTCGGCGATGATGCCCAAAATGGCGCTGACGGCGAGGTTTACCTGAGAAGACCAAAAAATGACAGAAAAGCTCGTCGACAGCGCCCTTGAGCCCGCCGACGGTGCCCGGGATGGTTATGGGCCGAAATTCAACGTATTTGGATGCTTTTTGAAAGAATTCTTGTGGCAACTCTTCAAACTTCATCCCTACACTTAAAAAAAACAAGTTTAGGTTAAAAAAGAGGAGTTTTTTGTGAGAGGAATGTTAAGAAAAGTGTGGAGAAAGTTTAGGGTTTTTAGAATAGGAGTAGAAATGTAGATTTCCACTCTTTTGGAGAGATTGGAGAGGAGATTTTGAGAGAATTTGTAAGGAGATGTTCTAGCATTGTATGGATCGATGAGAGAATTTGTGGGAGAGATATTCATCTTTATTTCAAGGGAAAAAGCTAAATATTGTGTTCTTCATTATCTTTTAATTTTTGTAAACACTTATCTAGTGAATTTGCTTTGGTTAAATGAAGTTTCTGTTGTGCTTTCTTCGTGCTTTGTGATGGACTTCTTTTACTCTTTCTTCTTGTTTGGAAGTAATGGCATGAGAAAATTATGTCGTTGTTTTCATTTTAATTTTCTTTTGTAATGAGTAGAATACGATTTTGTGATGCATGTTAGAAGCGGATTTAATTGTCAATGTGATAGTTTTTACTTGCATTTTATTTTTATTACAATAAAGGCCAGTTGTAGTGTTAAAATTCATTGTAATTGCATTAAGACCCGAGAGGGCTGTGTAACTCTTAACAAAGTAGAACCACATTCAAATTCCATGGATAATTAAGTTCATGGGAGTTGAATGCAAATAAATAGGGAAATATACTTTGATGGGCGTAGAATTGAAGATTTTAGGGTGCAGACTAAAATCCCCAATTCAGTCCTATTGTTTGAGTACCGAAGCAGAGATGTTAGCCCTCAGGTGGGGGAACGTGAGAGCTCCAAAGTGAGATCCGGTATCCTCCCAGCCTAGCCACAGATTCAGTAAAGAAGCATAGGATTAGTCAATGTTCTTTATGTTAGGACCAAATGTTAAAGAATAGGATTGCTCCTATTTGACACATACAATATTTAATGCATCTCATTTCCTTACATTATCCAATTCATTACATAAGAATAGTAGTTTTTAATATCTTAAAATTCTCCAAACCAATTCATCCAAAAAGGGTTATCTTTAGAATTAATATTAGGATTTAGGAGTAGTTATTAGTTGTGTTAAACTTAAGACTTACATTTAGGAGCATCTGTTAGTAAAACCTCTTAAATCACACTTCTAAACTAATGACTAATAGTAGTAGATTATAATTTGACTAAGGACCTCTTACCTCGCTTCTCTGTGGGATCGATAAACGGGACTCCACTAGAGCCCTGTATTACTTGAGCGATACGTATACTTGCGTTTAAAATTGTGACTTTACAAAATCATTAAAAATATATAAATCTGGGTTCATAAATTCTTGCATATTAAAAGTTGCATCAAGTTTTTGGCGTCATTGCCGAGGGTTTAAATCTTCTAGTAGTGGTGTCAAATTCTTGTATTTTTAGGTATATAAAAAGTTGCTGTCAAGTTTTTAGCGCAGTTGCCGAGGATTTAAATCTTCTAGTAGTGGTGTCAAATTCTTCTATTTTTAAGCATATAAAAATTCGCGGTCACCCAACACATCCTGAGATCCCCAGTCAGCAATCCGTGAATTGTGTCATCCACGGGAACCTTGGTAGACTTAAGGTCAAAGAAAGGAAACTCGATCCTATTACTAAAAGCTCGAGCTCCAAGAGGTGGGACTTATACCTGCCGAAGTGGCGAGGATTTCTCAGGAAATAAAAGAAAATGGAGGTTCAGCTACAAAGTTTGAAATGCTCCAAACAAAAGGACTTAAACCCCGTCTAGGTCAGGGATCCTTCTAACACCCTAGGCGTATTAGAAAATCACCTATGAAAAGGTATGCTAGGCCAGTCAGGTTGAAGAAGCACGAAGGCTCCTCCTCGGGATATGCAAATATGATGCAGTTATCTAGAGCTGTCCTTAAGTATTGTGGATACCTTATTAATATATGCAGGAAAGTAAAAATTGTAATTTTTAAATCCTGAATATTTTAATCCTAAATTTTAAATATTGAACATTTTATTTAGCATTTTTAAGTAGAAAAATTAGGAATTTAAGTCATAATGAGCCTATGTTTCATCGTGAAATCCTAGATAAACGACAGAAAGAAACAAAGAAAATACATGAAAGTGCAGATATGCAACATGATGCAAAAAACAAAACAAGCTAAATAAAATAATAAAAGGCCGGTGCCGCTGGGCTGACAACATATCTCAGAAAAGAAAAAGAGTGGTCAGACCCCACATATACATGTCCCATCCTAATTCTATACATCAATGTAAAATACAGAATTAAGATACAGGGCACGAGCTGTTGACCTCATTTTTGAGGTCTTCTTTTCCCTTCTCTAGATACCCTATGATCTAGCCTTAAGATCTCCCTATTTTGACTCTCTTAGAGGGCTAGACTGGGACCCACACCCCTTAGAAATTCAAGCCATTTATTCGCTCCTTGCAGTTTCATATGGACAATTTCAGATCCTCAACTTTTGATTGAGTTGATAAAAAAACCGACATATTGAAGCTCAAATTGAGCTCCTATAGAAATTCAAAAGACATAGGTGGACACTGTGGCGTGTGCAATGTTTGACTTGCCATTGCAAGCGTCATATTTGACTTTGGTTGTTGTTTATGCGAGGACCGATCAATATTTTTTTATCTTACTCACTGAATGGTTTTGATTGGGTCAAAATAACTTCATTCGACGCGCCGTGCGCGAATTGAAGTTAATTTGACGCGATCACCGACAACTTTGTCTAGGTGATCCCGGGTGGCGAAATGAAATGCGCCGTCACGTCCGGAATGTTGATTTTAGCTAGAAACAACATCTATTTTGTTGGGGCGCCACACACGAATGAATTTCACAAAATTTGATATTTTCTTTTAATAAAAAAATATATAATAATGTATTTCTTCCTTCGTGCCCTAACCCTAATGAAAAGTTTTCTTCCTTCGTGCCCTAACCGAACCTTCACCTCCCTCCTTCGGCGATTGCCTCCTTCACGAAACTTCCTACCAGTTTTCCTGTTACCTTCCTCCTTTCCGAGCTCTTATCGCTGGTAGCTTCGCCGGTAGCCCGTCTCTAACTATTTTTCCCGCCCAAACGAGTTCGGGTACCTTCCTTCTCACATCTTCGTTGGTTTCTTGCCTTTTATGGCGTATTCCCCTCACCTCCGGTGACTCCGTCGGTAAACATCTTTTCTCGTTGTCCGACTATAAATACCTCCTCTGAGGAAGGATTCGGGGATGAAAAAAAATTTCTTTGGAGTGATTTGAGGATTTTTGTTTGGGATTTGCTTTGAGCTTTCTGAAATTTGTTTGAGGAGGGTTTTTCTAGTTTGAGTTCCTCTGATTCGTATACTGGAGAAGAATTTTGGTTGACTGATAACTTCTTTTGGGATTAGCATTTTTATTTAAACGATCTAAGGATTTTCTTCCTTGACTTGGATTTCTACTTTTGAAATTTCCGAGGTTTCTTCTACGCTCTTTGGAAGTAAGTTATTATCTTCTTCCTCTTTGTCCTTTTCAAGAGATTTTCATGACTGTCATCAAACGAGTTTATAAAATGTGTTTTGATCCATCTGAGAATTTGATCTCCTCTTTTGGCTTGCATTAGTAATGATTCTTGAAAATTAATCAAAATGTCATTTCAAGAAAGCTAGACCAATGGATATATGATGCTTATTGGATAGGATTGGTTTGTTCTTGAGCGGTTATTATCCATTTCTATTATTTGTATGTAGAATAAAATGAATTAATGATTGGTAAATAAAGATTTGTTGCTATGCTAAGAAGAAGTTTATGAAAGATGGAAATCTCCCTAATCAACATCTTGCCGTCTATGGTAGGGAGACCGTGCGGTGGCTATTTACCTCTAATGTTCTGGTCTTTGTTCTTCAAAGCCTAGGTACAAAAATATGTGACTGGGAGATACGGAGCTTGTCTTAGGGATTTCTCTTTGTATTTCTTTCTTGATGGAATGTTTTTACTGGATTTGTTGGAATTTAGTTTGTTACATAGCTATGATGCTTAACTTTTAGTGATTGAAGGGAGCTGTGACATCATAAGGACGCACATCTCAGTTTGATCACTTTTATTAATGGGAATTTGGGTTATCATAAGCTGGATTTCTTTCTTATGTTTCTTTGAGCAGTTTGTCTTTGGGGATTTCAGAATCTATTTTGTCACTGCTTCTGAAGTCTCCTTTACATAAAAAAAGAAAGTATCATATTCTATACGAGTTATTGGTTTTACTTATATTTTCTGAGCCCATTTTATATCATTTGACTACTCAACAAGATGTTTAGCTTTCCTTATTACATGCTGAAATCTGAATCAAATGTTTTTTAGATTAGGAATTGATTATCTCTTGAAGTGACTAGAATTCATTTTGGTGGCTTGGTTTTACTCCTTATGCTGCTATTCTTGCTTGAATACATGTTGGAACCCGTTCTAATGCTGAGGAAGTTGTTTATGGGGTTCAATTTTGGCTCCTTATAATTGCTGCTTGACTAGAGGAAAATATGTTGAGATTTTCATACCTATTTTATATTGTTTTTGATGATATTGCTCTTTAAAGAAAGATATTTTTGATGTTTTGTTGCAGGAACGAAGAATTATGGTCATTGGAGCAAAACGATGCAAAAAGGAGAGAATTTAGAGCGAAAATGACCAAAATGTGAATAATTGAACTAGGGTGCCGACGACGCCATCGACTTCGCCGACGATGAGATTTTCCCGAGACTCCTGAATTAATTCATTAAGAAGGTCGACCGACGGCGCCCTTGAGGCCGCCGACGGCGAGCTCGACGGTTATGCCCAATCATGCTTTGGATAAGACCAAATTTTGAAGGAATGCTTAGGCAACTCTTGGAAAATCTCATCCACAACTTTAAAAGACTATTTTGGCCGAAAATTGAGAGAGCCTGGAAGTCCTGGAGAGTTCCTGGAGGTTAGAAAGTTTCCAATAGTGTGTAAAAATGGTGAGAAATTCTTCGAGAGATTGTAAGAGTGGAGAGAAAGTGAGCGATTTCTTCCTCCTTGCTGCTTTGAAGAGGAATTCTATGTGCAGTAAAGAAAGGAAGAGATTCAGAGGAACTTCGAGGAGTTTTTTTGAGGAGAAATTAGAGATAAGTTATTTACTTGTCGTAGTTTGTATGACTTTGATTTTATATATGAATTCTGAGTTTTGTTGTGTTTTCCCCATGAGATCTGAGTAGTTTTTTCTGTCTTTCTCCTTGTCTCGAGATTTGTGAAATGGTGATTTGAATTGGTGAAACCATGAAAATGTTTAAGAAATTATGATTATCTTTTCACTTCGATATTCATTTACTTTCAATCTGGCCAATTGATTTGTTAAAATATGTTGAGTTTTACAACTAAAGTGAAGATTACATCCAAGATTCAGGAAGATCAAAGCCCTTGGAAGTTGGGTGCAAATAAATAGGGAAATAATATTATCGGGCGTAGAAGTGGAGATTTTAGAGTGACATACTAAAATCCCCAATTTGGTCCTATCTTTTGGGTGCTAAAGCGTAGATGTTAGCCCTCAGGTGTGGGGAACATGAGAGCTCCAAAGTGAGAGACGGTATCCTCCCAGCTTAGCCACAAATTCAGTAAACAAGCGTAGGATTAGTTAATATTTTTTATGCCTCGACCAAAGGGTAAAGAA
>NEWO01000201.1:1071646-1093212 GCA_003013225.1 Phalaenopsis aphrodite
TACTGCCGCCCGCATCAACACCTTTTACGAAGTCCCAGACTCTTATAGTTGCCAATATGAATCCTTTAATATGATGGAAGACCCCCTAAATGATGTGATCAACTTTCTCACAGATGGGAAAGAAACATGGAAGATAAAGCAATGAGAACGAGTAAATTTTTCTGCTTCCATGTTGAATGCCACCTCTAAGGCGTGACACTATTTCATTTCTTCTACTCTGTTACTGACTTATCACCATAGTGAGGTAACTAGAGATAAAGTTATTCTGAATTTTTGTATTCAGAATAATAGAACTCTAAATGTGGGGAGAATTATTCTTAAGAATATATTGACTACGACAAGGAGTGAGACAAGTGGAGGTCTAGGACATCCTGACCTTATTTATACAATTTGCAAACTTTTTGGAGTGAAAATTGGAGATGAAGAATGGGTTTTCCTATGAAACCCATTAGTAAGGCCAATTTAAAAACTTATGAGTCACATGAGAAATGAAGAACTGAGAGTAGAAGTCAAGAACCTTCTACTAGTAGAGATGTTCCCTCTACAAGTTATGACCTTCCACCTTCTAGTTCCTCTACCCTCACTGATTTAATGAATGAGTTGACTTTGCAGTGGAAGATCATAGAGTTAATAAATGAAAAGATTGGAGGTTTAGAATGTCGATACGATTATGATAGTGAGTACCTTGAAAGTTGGGTGCAAATAAATAGGGAAATAATATTATCGAGCCTAGAATTGGAGATTTTAGAGTGACAGACTAAAATCCCCAATTTGGTCCTATCGTTTGGGTGCTGAAGTGTAGATGTTAGCCCTCAGGTGAGGGGAACGTGAGAGCTCCAATATGAGAGCCGGTATCCTCTCAGCCTAGCCACAGATTCAGTAAACAAGCGTAGGATTAGTCAATGTTATTTATGCCTGGACCAAAGGCTAAAAAATAGGTATGCTCGTATTTGACACAATATAATTTGAACTAATTCACTTTATCCATTCACTATAATTTTTTGACAAGGAGAAGGATGCTTTTTTATATATTGAATATCACATTTAAACCTTCATTAGTATCATTAGTTATTTAATAGTTATTAAAATTACGTAATTATTTCAATTGCCTATTAGTGACAAATAAGCAAATTGAACTTTATTGTTGTGATTAAAGTATTACTTTTCTAAAATCTTAGTTCCTAGTTCTAAACTTATTCCCCGTGGCATCGATATCTAGGACTCCATTAGAGCCCTATATTACTTGAGCGATACGTATAATTGCGTTGATAAGTGCGACTTTACAATTATTGAATATTTATTTCGCCCATATTTATCAAATCTATAACTGTTATTAAGGATTTGATACAGTTGCTGAGGAAGTAAATCTTTTAGCAGTAGTATTAAATACTTATATTTTTAAGCATATATAAAGTCGCAGTCACTGCCCTGTTTAAAATATGTGCTGAATGAAAATTCCAGATTAATGCTTTGAATTTCTTTACTTTGGGACTGGTGGTTTCCCCTGATTTTTCTTGGCCCGTAAACATTCAATTGTGATCCTTCTTAGTGTTAGCTGGTGGCCTCCTCTTGCTGGCCTTGGTTTTAGTTTGGTGACGACTTGACGTATGGTCATTTGTTGAGTTCAATTCTTGCCCTCTTGGCTGTCCTTATTTATGAATATATCAGCTGGTAGCTTCCTCCTTTGCCGTCCTTATGCCGTGAGCCCTTGTTTGTGTTTGTTTGATCACCTTTTTGTATCTGTAATTAAAAAAAAAAGGAGGAACGGATTGTGGTGTAATAATTTGAGTGGCTAGATTTTAGTTTGGCTTTGTATATGTTCATGTCGTAATAAGTATAATCCTTATATATATTCGCATTAGTGTTTTGGGTTTGTTCACCTTTTCTTTCACAATGGCATATGTTCTGTGGATTTAGACTTTCTTTTTATATACCCTCCCTCATTCAATATTACAAATTAAAATCTTAGTATTGCTTTGAAAATCGAGTCATTGGTGCTTACATTTAGCTAGTGGATTATCACATTGAATTTATTTGCAATATTTTATATCTTCTGGGCAAGCATGAGTGAATTGTTTTACTTTCTTTATGTTCTCACATGTTGTACAGATATATATATATAGAGATATCTCAAAGTTATTTTCAAAAAAAAAAAAAGAGTTAAGGTGTTAAAAATGTAAATACATAAAAGCCAATGTGATATGCATGTAAATATGACACTATTTCTTCTCAATTGTACATAGAAGCGTGAGGAATTTATGGCATTTGTACTTTTGTTAGCATTTGAGAACTTTTATTAGCAATCATTTTTTTTACATGCTCACTTTTTTTAAGACTCACTGCTAGTTGTTTTAATGAATTATGCACTTTGAATTTTTTTTTACTGGGGGCCGACCAACAACTACTGCTTCTTTTATAATATGAATTGACTTATTGAATGGAGTTATTTTAAACCATACGAATTGAATTCCTAGTGATGGACCAAGTTAATAGTGATTTTTACCAAAATGTTAAAGTTGAATTGTCGAGAAACCCATAAGTTGAAATCTTGGAGGAATGTTTATTTAATTCTTAGAGTATTGCTGAATCGGCTTTCGACTTATATTAATTATGTGGATTTGAATTTCATAATACAAGAATGCAAGCACATTTCTTTCCGGAAAGTTCGCCGGGTTTACAATGGTGATATGTATATGCTTAAAGTTTAGACTCAAGGGTGACAAGTAGATGTTATAGAAATGCTTAAATAATTACTTCTCTCATTTTCTTGATACGAACTATACAAAATTTTCTTGGATGAGCATATGAAATATTGAGGTGGCCTATTAGTTCGAGATAAGGGGCAACAAACAATGATGCAAGAGAACCATCGATCAACTCTTCTTATAGCTGAAAGTAAAAATTAATATTCAATTAGTGCGATGCCCTTTCACTCCTAGATAATCAACAATTCTAACCTTTTTTCAAAAGGTTTGAGAATTGGTAGCCATAAAAGAACAAATACTACAAACACTCCACAGATACTATACTTAAGAAATAAGATATACTGTGAGTTTTACACATATATTACACTTGCACAAGAAATAGGTACTACACTCACATACACACTATATAGTTCATACACTACACCATGAATAACATAATACACCTCAAATATTATACAACGAATACCACACACTACACCCTACACGACAAGTATTACATATTACATATAGGTGCACTATACTTTGATGAGTTCGGATACTACATATCACATATAGGTGCACTACACTTCGATGAGTTTAGATACTATATTTCACATATAGGTGCACTACACTTTGATGAGTTCAGATACTATATTTCACATATAGGTGCACTACACTTTGAAGAGTTTAGATACCACTCCGTTCACACACCTTTTAAATGATAGGGTTTAGGGCTGCCTGATTATAGGGGTGATTCGTTGGTGACCTCTAGTTGATGTTGATAGGTTGACTTCGATATATCAGTTGCCTGTGGGATTGAGATAAAGAGAAAGAGAGGTCTAGTCTGAGCCTAAACCCAAATTAAAACTAATATTCCACTTTAAATTTTCATATGCTTATCACTTAACCTTTCTCTTATCATTTGTAAATATTTGTCTAATCCCTTTATATTATGTAATTGTAATATGTTTTGCAACATCGCCAGACTTAATCAGGTACACTTAGTTGTTTCAGTTTTGTTCCTTTACTGCACATTTTTTTTATTATTGCATAGTTTTTCTTTTCTTTATGTTGCTTAATTTCTATAATTTTCCTTCAGTCTTTTCCTGTTACAGTAGGTCACTACATAGTTGTTTCTTTCTTATACTATATTGCACTATAGACATTCACCTACATTTAAACTTTTAAATACAAGTTCTTTTAGTATGTTTATGTAGTCTCCTAGGGTAGGCCTTTCGAGGCATAGTTTTCTCTCTTATTCTTCCATTCTTCTTGAGACAAGACGAAGACATTGTCAATTGGTGATTCATCCCCAGGCAGCGATCGAGATGACAAATATGGAGCAAATGACAATTCATCTTCGGATGGCAGTCGAGGTGACAACAGGGAGACAATGGAAGAAGCTTCAACCGTGCTTTGATAGATTTAAATAATGTACCTATAAGACACTGGGGTTGTTCGTTTGGTAGGACGTAAATCATCACATTATCTTTTAGTACTTTCTACGATTTTTATATATCATACGATACAAGTCCTAAACTTTTTAGGATTCCAAGGTCACCGTTTAGTAGGATATAAATCCTCACATTTCCTCGGGCCATTTACATATGAAATGTAGGTGTAAGTCCCAAATATCTAAATAATTTATAGGATGCAATGTCACATAATTTGTCTTTCAAAGACGTAAAATTAAATCATAGGTTAGTTTGAGATGTCACTGAATATCCTTCAGTATCTTCAACATCTCATACTTTTCACTCCTTTGGATTCTGGAAATAAATGTTCCTATTTAAACCTATCTCATTTGACTTTTCCTACAAAAAATCGTGGAAACTTGAACGATGAATTCTTGAAGATGAAATCTCTGATCATTACCGAGAATTTTCTTAGGTTACTTTGGTTATCTAAGATGTAACTAACTATAAGGGCTTGCCTCTATAGGGAATTAAAGAACTCAGATTAATTTAAACCCTATTTAATTTATGTATTAGATAGAGGAATTTGTCGGATATAAATTTTGCAGACCAAAATAAAGTCTTTAAAATTTTAAGTTTAGATAGTTAAGCCTACAAATAAGTGATATGTTCATCCTTCAAGATGATATATCATTTATGATATCATGCTTAGCTATTTAAACTATTAGATATATTAGGTCTATCTGGTTTCATCATTTTTCAAAAATAAAGGATACCATTTTCACAAAATTAAAATTACATCATATATATAAACCCTATATTAAATTCTAAATTTAAAATTTAAAATCTTATTAAAAAAAAAAAATAGCCGACACGCCTGGTCCCCTCCATGTGGTTCCCGCGCTAAACATCTTGAAACCCGTGCCCGTATCTTATTTCTACTACATGGCTCTCCTAGACTCTAAAATGTACATAGGAAAAAGAAATGACTCAATCTTGCGTGAAAACAAGTATTAGCGGGAAAACTCACATGCATATGACGTATAATGAGCCATGCCTTAAAAGTGGGGGAGCTAAGTAGCACTTGCAAGCAAAAGCGGTCAGAAATCATCACATTATTCCCCATAGCGGTACATGTGTGTGTGCATAAATAAGCATAGATCCCTACAGAAAATGTCCTAACACACTACCACACATATGCAGCATGAAGTCACACCACAAGCAAAATGTAAAAGAAAGATGCTGGCTAGGGCAACCAATCTAGCAGAGAACAATAACCAGACATAAAAAAACACTACCTAGCACCCTAAATCCTAGCCTAACACACCATCTAATGAAAAGTGTGTCAACCTAATATCCAAGCGCGGGGTAAGTCTGGGTATAGTATGACTTTGATGGGGTCGCCATACTGGCCCCATCCTAAAGATCCAAAGTTTCTAAAGGGTGTCACAAAGAGCGGTGACACAATTTAGATCTATTAGATCTTTAACACAGTTATACTCGTGTCAATCTTGATGACTTAACTCGAATTGCTCACCGGGATCAACCCAACAAGCAATGCTCATTAAGGCATCACGATCGACACGGGGTCACTCTCCTAATGAGCCCAACTCGCAACTCATGCAAACATGTAAATGCAAATTCAAATAATCATGTGATAGAAGTGATGAGTGTACCGTGGGGTAGTGACTCAGAAAAAGATGGGCATACCGTGGAGACAATGGCCCGAACAAATGTGTACCAAGGCGACAGTGACCGAAAGTGCGAGCATACCGTGGAGGTAGCGACCCGAGGAAGGTGTGATGAGGTGGCAATGACCAAAAGGGATGGATATGCCGTGGCGGCAGTGACCTGAAGAAGGTGTACTGAGGTGGCAGTTGCCAAGAGGGATGACCATACCATGGCGGCATGTCAGTGCTATTTTTGTTTGGAGGGAGTTGCCCGTAAGAAGCTGTCGGTCACCAAAATCAAAATCCCGCCGCCCATTTTAGAAGGACGTTTTAATTTACATATATATATATATATATATATATATATATATATATATATATATATATATATATATATATATATATATATATATATATATATATATATATAGTTTTAGAAAAATATGAAATCAAACTGACCCCATATTTTTCATAGTTTAAATGAAAGAGCGTTGTACCTCAAATCGTGCATCTATCCCAAAGGATAAACACAAGACTTGAGGATGATGCTCGATCAAATAAACTAAGGAATATAAAACATCCGTTTGGTTTGCAAAACCTTTATATTCGCCGACAAGTTCCCTTATTTAATATAAATGATTAAATAAGATTTATATTAAGCTGTGTTCAAACATGCTTCCTATAAGGGCAAGCCCCTAAAGTTAATTACATCTTAAATGACCAAAGTCACCTAAGAAGACTCTCGATAAAAATCATGAAATATTATCTTCAAGGAATTTCAAAGGGTAGGGCTTTTCAATGAGATTGGACGTAGAGGTGTGAAAGGGGATTAGTTCAAATTTGGAACATTTTATCATAGAGTCCAAACGAGGAAGAACTAGGGGATGTCATGGATCCAAAGGAGAACCTCGGTGACTTCCCAAGCTATCCAAACTCATCTGCCAATTTTATTAGTTAAGGCTTAAATTCATGTGAAACTATCACACAAATAGCCTGAAAGATGTAAGGATTTAGGTCGTGTCAAACGAAAACCTCGGAATCCTAAGACGAGTTAGGGCTTATATTGTATAGCAGGGCTATACAAAGGCCTAAAGATAAGGTGAGGATTTACGTTGCATAAGAAAGCAACCTCAAAGTCCTATGGATTTGTTGTTTATATCTACGGAAGGAAGATTGGTTTAGCTGGGGAAGACAGGTTTTGCTGTTGAAGATGGCCGTGCTGCCCACCGTACTAGCTCCAAGCTCCTTGTCGCGATGAGTTTGAGCTTTTAAGTGTGTCAAGTTATGATGCTAAATCAGGTGGCCCTATGGTTGAAGTTCTTTTAATTTTATTGGGGCATGTTAAAGTTGATTAGAGCGACATCGGTTAGGAACCTACGGTTCCCTGTTCTGGCACCACTATTTTCTATTGGATTCACTTAGTCCAAATGAATTTACTAAACTCAACTTAATGAGTTCCATAATTTCATTTAGACCATGAGAAGCCTCGTTAGAAACCGTAGGTTACCTTTTCCGAGGGATTCCCGATCATCCAATAGAGACATCTTAATTTAGTTGCAGTTGTAGTTTTGTGTGAAGTTTGTGATTAAATTTTGAGTTGTTTTATATTTTGAATGTTGTGGGGGTGAATTTTATCATGGTTGATTTTAGTTTTGGTTTTGATTTTGGTTTTCATGCAGGGTGATATCGTTGTTTAACATGCAAATTTGCATGTATAAAAATACAGTATGAAAGTACAAGAAAGATAACACTGAAAACTGTAAAAGCGTACCTGGCGAGTCTTCTTGTTCCACCACTTGTAACTCAAAAGACATGTTAAGACAGTTTATATGAGACAGGGAAGTAAAATTTTGGTAGTTTTCCTAACCTTATGTCATATCTTGGTGGGTCCTTAAGAGTTTAATTAAGGATGATTTTGTTAAACAAAACATATTAAGTTTAGTAGATCTTCAAGATATCCAACAGATCTAGAGAAAGAAGCAGGTCTGTGCTACTCTCTCGCTGCCTGGTAGAAAATCCAGAGTTCTTTTAAACTTATTATGTTGCTTAATAAGTCATCCTGTAAATACCCTTAATGCTCAATAACAATTTTTGGAACACTTAGCCAAATTTTAACCCTAATTGGGCTTGTAATGTTTGAAAGATGTCTTAATTTTCAATGATATTTACTTTTCTAATCCTCATTTAAATGAAACTTGATTTAGCCTAAGTCACTACTAAGCTCTTCAGACCTAGGTGAGTGTCTTAATTAGCTTTGAAAAGATTAAGCTTTAGGTGTTCATAATTCATGATTTGAATTTTATTTGAAAATTAAAATATGGATATTAAATTGATTAATTATTGGCTTCAAAAGTCATACCCCTAAGTTCTTGGTTCATTTTATTTTAATAAACTTCCAAATTTTAACAATTTAGAAATTTATTAACCTTTCTTTTCAATTAAGAAAGTGAGGTTGTTTTCTACCAATTAACCCCTTGTGTTTAAAACATCCAAATTAAGATCATAGGTTACCCATTTCCCTCTTTAAATTAAGCCTAAATGTTAATTAGGACTAAATTTCCAAAATTACATATTTGCCCATAAGGCTCTAACACTTCATAATTTGTCAAATTTAATTCAAATGACTTTAAAATTTTTATCCTACCTCATTCATGGGTCAATTAAGACATCAGAGGAGAAAATGTGATTTTTCAAAATTTAATTTAATTTACATAATTATTTTCATGCAAAAATAGGATTTTTCAAAGAAAATTCATAACTTGACCAAGGTAAATCTTAATCCCTTGAAATTTTTATTGGAGGTAGAATTAGAATAGAGAAGCCTTTGGACCAAATTTCATTATTTTTTGAATTTTTTTTGAATTTTAAGAATTATTTTAAGTTCTAGGGTATTTATTAAATATAAAATATTTTAAATGGGGAAAATTAAGTTTTATATTTTTGAAAAGTTTCCCCAAGGTCAAAAAACTCAAAGAATAAGATTTTATATTTTTTTTTGAATTTTATTTTATTTATTGGAATTATTTTTAGTGAAAACTCATTTTTAGCCTTTAAAAAATATTTTTAAGCTTTGAAATTCAGTTTCTTTATTTAGAAAATCAGGAAAAATATTCTAATTATTCCTAAGAGCTTAGGAAGTAATTTAGAATATTTTCATGAGTTTTATTATTTTTGTGATTTTTAGGGATTTTTAATTATTTAAATATTTAAAATAAACTAAAAAAATATCAATTTATTTTTAAAAAATACCCCTGATCACAAAGAGCTAAAAAAATAAGTTTTTATAAATTTTTGAGTTATATTTTCATTTTTAAAAAATCATTTAAATGCCAAAGATGATGTTTATCTTTAAAAATCAACTTAAGTTATCAAATGAACTCAAAATATTTTGAAATTTTTATGGTGAGTTCTCTGGATCATAAATAATAGTGGAGATTAGAAATCAAGTCATTTAAATGTTTATATCTTTCAAAAGTAATTATCATAGTGATTTAGTGTTGTGAAAATTAGGTGCATTTTAAATGAATTGATCCATGAAATTATTTCTAAAAGGATCCCTGATCATCATAAACCTTTTAAAATTTTCTTAGGATTTTCTAATTAGCATGCTAGTTTCCATGATTATTTTAAGGAAATAATGTGCATAAACTTTAAAAATATAGATCTCTGTCTAGAGACTTCTTATGACTTTAGAAAAATCAGAGGATGTTTCCCTTGACAGAGATATAACATGTTAAAATTTCAGGTCATTGTGAAGTGCCTTCAAATCAGTATTTAATTAATTAAAAAAAAATATGCATCACATGGACTTAAAATCATTACCACATTGTTCTCCTCTGTTCACTGAGTAAGAAGGTATTTTTATTTTATTTTTGTGATTTTTCTACACCAAGATATGAATTTTTGAAGTTAGGGGAGTTTAAATAAATTGGAAAAAGCCCTATTTTTCTACTTATCCACGCGGCGCCTCGTCAACCTACGTCAGCTCCGAAGCTCCATGCGGCGCACTCCCATTTGACGCCATTGTCCACGCCAGAATCCACGTGTCCCGTTGTTTATGTAAAGAAGCGCTGTCCGGCTTCATCTTGACCGTCCATTCGATACACGCTTGATCAAATGACTCCCCGTCATCGTCCCCGATAGAGTGATCCTGTGACCGTTCACACTAAAACCCTAAGATCTCAACCAAGACTCAACCAAATCACTTTGGGTTCGATCCTATAGACTCATCTAAGTTAGACAAACACATCTATATGGTAATCATGCAATTAAATTAAGCCTAATCAAATGGAGAATCAAAATAGGCTCGGGAGGGGGAGAAGTTTTATACCTTTGCTCTGAGAAGTGAAGCTTCAATCAGAGGGTCTTGGCTTGTTTGTTAGGGTCTAAGGAGGCTAGGGATTAAGCCTCTTACTGTGGTGTAAGGCCTAGGTATGAATTCGACCAAGCTCGATTTCAGGTGTTGGTTTAGAGCTATGGTGGAGGTTATTTCAGAGGGAGATTTTATGAGGCTTTGGCTTCTTTTGTGGTTGTGAAGGTGTGGGTACAAGTAATTAAAGTTTGGTGAACTGTGGAAGTGTAATGAGTTCTACCCTCGTTTTGAGCAGAGGTCTGAGCTCAAAATTAAGCTTCCACAGCGGAATTCAGTGAGGGAGGAGGGTTGGATTGCACTGAGAGGATCTCAGAGCAGCTTTGTGAGAAGTTTGGGAGGCTCTCTCTAAGAAATTTTCAGCACACCTCCCATGGCCTTGGAGGTGAGTTTTTATAAAAATGGCCATGGGGTGGCTCTCAGGGCACAAGTTTGGGTGCATTGTGGTTATTAGGTGGAGGGCAGATGAGCTCTACAATTTGATTTAGATGAGCTGGCCTCTAAGTTTGATTTGGGTGAAGCTCCATCGGGGTGGCTCTCGGTTTGGCCATTTTCTGGCCACTAGGCTGGCCGGCCGGCCAAGGGGAGGTGGCTAGGAGCTTAGGGAACCCAGGGGAACCTGTCATAGCAATTTAATGGATTGAGTTTTAATTTTGGCAAGAGTATCTTAATCATGTGCATTTTTGGAAATAAAAATCCCTTAATTTGGGGGACCTTTGGTCCATGGCTTTGTTTCAGTGGTTAGATGGGTTTTGGCTCTGTCTTAGGGTCTAATCAACGACTGAAGTGGAGTTAATTTGGTGACTTTGGGGTAGTTAGGCCATCTTTAATGCATAGGTTCAATATGGGTTCAAGTTATCAAAGTTTGGGTTTAGGCTAGGTTAGCCATGTCAACATTGTGTAGCTGATTGTTATGAAGATTTTTGGTGAAGGGTTGAAGTGATTTTGAGTTCAATTGGTAGGTCAATTGGAGGGATTTTTGAAATTTGGCCAATTTGGGCATGTTGGGCTAGACATGGGTCTAGTTTGGGCTAGCCTTGAGCTAAGTCCAAATTTAATGATCTACATGATCAAGGGAGGTGTCGTGAAGATTTTTTTCGAAGGGATGAAGTGGAAATTTTGGGGTTAAGATCCTCAATTTGGTGAAATTTTGAGACATTGTCAATTTGGGGCTTTTGGACTTATGTTGAAATCAAATGAAATTGAGGTCCTACCAAGGACAATTGAAGGACAAATTTGATGTTTAGTAATTTAATGAAGATTTTCCAACACAAATTGTGGCCAATTGAGTGAGCTATGGGTTCAATTTGGCGGAACCAAGTCATGGGGCAAAAATTGGATTTTTGATCTAAATCAAAATAGAGTTCAAATCATGGATCAATTGGTCTTGGATTTGGTCTTCATTGGTCATATCAAGGGTGACTTTGAGTTTAGAATTGAAATTGGGGTAAATTGAGACCAATTGGATAAACATTTGAGGTGATTTGGAGAAAATATGGGCCTTTAAAGGGCAATTGAGGGTTTTGATCAAGGATCGTTAAATTGGCCAAATTGGGTCATGTCATAGTTGAGGAAAATGAAATTGGGAATATTTGGGAGGTTTTGGGAATTTTTGGGATTTTATAAAGTTTTTGGAATTTTGGGCCAAAGAGGGGTATTTTGGTAATTTGACCAATTTGGGGATTTTGGGTAATTTGGGTTTTTTCAAGGTATTTGAAATGATTTTTGAACAAGTTTGGGTATTTTGGCTAGATTTTGAGATTTTGGCCAAATTTGGGGTCTCAAGGGTATGTGGGTAATTCGGGGGAATTTAGGGGCAATAGGGTAAGTTGGATATCTTGATAGAGTTGGATTGCCAACCACCATAACTAAGCCATGGATCAATGGAAACCCAATTTTGGGTCCTCTATGTAGTGGTCTTAGCTAAACCCTAGCATAGGGCTTATGGGTTTAGGGAGCAAAGCCTAGACCAACACCCAGGGTCTGGGTTTAGGGTAATGAGTGATTGTCATTACAAGTGATTGCAAGTGAGTGACTTGGCCCTAGACCAACACCCAGGGTCAACTCTAAGGTCCAGTAGTCCCAAAGGTGACTCATCTTGAGTTTCCCCCATAGTGACCGCACCTACTAAGTGCTAAATGTTAGGACTAATATGTGGAACTTCAAGTTGAGTATAGAAGAGTTTGAAATTTCTAATGGTGAGGGCTCCTTGTATAGTTTTCTAAGAGTAATCAATAAGAAAGTCCTATTGCTAGACCTTAGGCTACTAAGGAGGAAAAAAATAAACCTCAACCAAAAGTGAGTTAACACGGCAACGAACAAAAGAAAGTGTGCCAAGGCGGCAGTGACCCGAAAGGGTGGGCGTGCCGTGGAGGCAGTGGTCTGCAGAAGGTAAGAATTGTGCCGTGGAGGCAGTGACCAAAAGGGATGGACGTACTGTGGCAGCAACGACCCAAAGAAGGTGTGCCAAGGCGGCAGTGACCGAAAGAGATGAGCGTGTCATGGTGGTAGCGGCCTGAAGAAGAGGTGCCGAGGCAATAGTGACCAAACAGAATAGACATGCCTTAGAGGCAGAGGCTTGAAAGATGGATGTGCTGCAGAGGCAGTGACCCAGAGGTAGTGATGATCCTCACTAGGGAGTATCACCCAAGTGCAAATGCAAATGCAAAGACATATGGTGCAACATGCAAGCAAATAAGCATGCAATGACACAAAGAAAAAGGGACAAAATATAGAAGCATACAAACATGCAAGTGCTTGATCGATTGAACCGTGGTGGTCAATTGAACTAAAGTGATCAGTCGACCTGGCGGTGGTGGCCGGTCAAACCAAAGAGATCAATTGACTGGGCCGGAGTGGCCGGTCGAACCAAAGTGAGTTGCTCACTAGGCCGGGATGACCGATCAAACCAAAGTGAGACGCTCACCGGGCCAGAGCGGTGATCCCGAAATTGCTTATATGCAACAATATAACAATACCTTTAATTATAATTTTAACTTATATTTCCTTACTTTGTAACAGAACAAAAAAATTGATCCTGAAGAAAATAAGAATTTAAATTTCTAATTTATATATATTGGGATATTACGTAAGTATACGTATCGTTATCAATTAATATATGTCTTTTTGACTATAACCTGATTATCGACCCGTAGAGAAATACACAATATGCACTATTGAACAACAAACTTTATATTCTAAAAAGACAATTACTTAAATGAGATATTTATTCGCAGTATTAAAATTCAAATCTTTTTGGTATTTTTGATATTTTGACAGAACAGTAATAATTTAAAAAGATAACTTGAGTTTATGTAAGAGAAAAAATACTAAATTTGAAAAATTTCTTTCTCCTTATCATGAATTAGTAATAAGTATAGGAATTCTATTGTGGAAGTATACAAATTATTTTATGCCAAATAAGAGCAATTATATTCTTTACCCTTACTAGAGATGCTATAAAGAACATTGACTAATTTAAAGTTTGAATAGTTTTGAAGACTGGCTAGGCAGGGAAGATACCAGCTCTCACTCTAGAGTTCCCTCGATTTCCTCCACATGGGGGCTAACATCTTGTATCAAAACCTAAAACAATAAACCAAGTTGGGGGCTTTAACCTGTCACTTTAAGGTCCTCTAACTCTACACACTTTAATTAATATTTTCCTATTTATTTGCACTAAATCATATGAATTACATTCTTATTCATACAACCTCATGTGATTCTTTCCAAGTGTTGACTGAGCAATACCAACCCGATTCTTACATGTTCTCACAACAAATTTTAACATCTGGATTGGCCAAATCAAGAAGTAAATGAGGTTCATGGATTTAAATCATCACAACTTCTTCCAACATTAAAGATCAATTCTCTCCACAACTTCCATCCAAACTTTAATTACTTATCATTTTAATGAGAAAGAGAAAGAAAAGTACTCTGAATCTATAGTAAAAACAAAACCACACTTTAGTTTAAAAGTAGAAATCATTGTCAAACCAACAAGAATCTTGATCAAAACCAAAAGTAGTTCAAAACAAAAGATAAAAACTTATCTGAAATCCTCTACCAAACTCTTGAAGTTTCTTTGAATCTCTTCTCTTTTACAACACTCTTGAAATAAACTAAAATAAAAAAAGTTAAAGTAAATTTTTGCGGTGCCTGAAAATCTCTAAAAACTATCTCTCCAAGCTTCTTAGAACTCCTCTTCTTCTAACTCTTTTCAGAACTTTCAAGCACCCCCTTCAAATGTCTCAACTTTTTCTTTTATAAATCTTCAAAAGGTGTATTGGAAACTCTTCAAAATGTGTCCACATTTGATAAATTCTCCAAAGTATGTCTCCTTTCACAAGTATTTTAAACATATTTTCATTCTTAGTGGTCAAAACCACTCTCTTAAGCAATTTTCGAGAAAAGATGTAATATCATTTCTAAGTTTAGCAGCTTTTGAGGGTTGAAAATATTTAGCTAAGAATTTTTGTGATAGTTCTCCCTAAGTTTTGATAGATCCAGGTGCTAATGAAAAAGGAAAAAACAAATGAAAAAGGAAAAAGTCTAAGTCTAACAACATCATTAGACACTCCGTCATATTTAAAAGTAGCATAAATTTCAAGAAAACTAACAAGATATAAGTTTGGATCTTCAGTAGGTGTTCCTCCAAACTGATTATTTTGTACCATTTGGATAAAAACAAGTTTAAGCTCAAATGAATTAGCAACAACATCAGGATTTTGAATAGTCAAGTGAAGTTCATCTCCTGTCGGATTAGCATAATCTTTTAAAGGTCTTTGTCGATTTTTGTTTATTTGATTATTTTAGTTATTCACCATTTTGTTTAAGTTTTTAATTTCTTTTTGTTGTTTTCAAAATTTTCTAATAGTACATTCTAATTCTGAATCGTAATGTACTAAACCTTTAGATCGAATATTTCGCATAAACAAATATAATAAGCAAAGAAAAATTTCTTAAAAAAGATTCTTAAATAAAAATATAATTTCTTTTTGGATTTTTGAATTTTTTTGAATTTTAAATTTATATATATATATATAATTATCTCTAAATTTCCTAATTCACCAAATCTATTTAATTTACCGTTACCTTCCCCGACAACGACGCCAAAAACTTGATCCTGATGTGAATATAGTTGTGTAAAAATTATATAGTTGACTCCGCTATGCAACGATACCAAAAGTTTGATGCAATATTTTATGAATCAGAAATTTAAGCAATTAATGTTGGGATTCTACGTAAGTATACATATCGTTATCAAGTAATAAAAGACTTTTTATTTAAGCCCCAAATATCGATTCTACGGGGAAGATTTAAATTTGAAATGATAAATTTACTAGGAAATTAATAGAAAGTCAAAAAAAAAATATTTTCACTAATTTTGAATGTTGAGATATTATCAGAACTAAATTGTTTAATCTAATAACAAAACTGAAATATAGAGTTTAAACAGTAACTACTAAACTATTAAACTATGTTTATGTGATGAAGATTTCTTAAGTGAAAAAACATCTTTCCCACTACAATGAGATTTTAGTAAAATGAGATGAGATAAATTATTCAAATATGTATTGTGCCAAATAAGAGCAGTTTTAATTCTCTACCCTGATATAGTGTTATAGAAAATTATTGGCTAGTCTCAGTTTAGTCCCTAAATCTGTGGTTAGGCTAGGAGGATACTGACTCCCACTCCAGAGCTCCCACTTCCCTTCATCTGAATGCTAACTCTCGCTTTAGTTTTTAAACACTAAGATAGAATTAGGGATTTTAGTCTATCACCCTAAAGATTCTCCAATTCTACACCCAACAAAGTATATTTCCTTATTTATTTGCACTTAATTATATGAACAAAATTCTCTTTCATGGAATCAAATGTGATCCTCACTTTATTGTAGAACTCATACTCCATTTCCCGGATCATATATTACACAACATATTTTAACAATTCAATTAGTCAGATCGAAAAGTAAATTAAGTTTGGAGTTGAAAAATTATCACAATTTATTTTATATTTTAATATTGACACATCCATATCATCTCTTTATTTCACCATATCTCAGAGTAGGGAGAAAGATAAAGTAAACTACTCAAACTTCATGAGAAAGATACAACAAAATACAAATTTCATATATAAAAGAAAGTTCATACAACACTAATAAATAAACAATAATTATCTGAAACTCTTTCTTAAAGCAAATCCCTTGTAGCCTCTTCTAGGGAATGTAGGAAGAAGAAATCTCTCACTTTTCTCCTTCTCCAACATTATTAGAGAAGAGTTCACACTTAATCTCACCACAAAACTCCAAATTATAAGAACAATGGACTTTAAATGGTTTTGAAATGAAAAATGGAAGAATGTGTGATGCGTAGAAGGTTGAATTGGAGCGATGAGATGTGATGTGTCAAATCTTCTAGAAATAGGGGCTGAACCGACATTGGCGCCGTCGACGCCCATTCTGGCATTGTCGGCGCCAGTGTTCCGTAATTTAATTCGATGTTCACTATCAAACGATGCAGTCGGTGCCAAAAAAATTTTCAACTTCTTCATTTTTGCTCCAAATTTCATCCTTTTTGCTTCCTTTTTTGCTTCAAGTCCTAAAATTCAACAACCTGCAAGAAAAAATAAAAATACCTTCCATTAAAGTGCAATATCACCAAAAATGAGAATAAAATATGAGTATAAAAATGCATATATTTTTGGTGTATCACTTATCTTTGGCTCCCCTTTCACCAGCAAAGCCTCCTCCGCCGGCCAAACCTCCTACAGCGAAGTTTCTGCCGTCACCTCCTTCGCATGTAGGACGGAGGGCAGAGCACTTCCCTCTCCCTTGCATTTCTTTTGTGTATGTCGCCAGCAAGCTCCATCACCAAATTACCTCGTCGACCCTCATTCCCAAGTGGTTGGAACTTTGCCGGAGTGTTGACAAACAGCAGTGGTACATCTCCTTGAAGAGGCATGGACATTGTCCACTTGGCGAGAAAAGCCTCCTCCCGGGCTTCATCGGCGTCGTTCAACCCCACTTTGAAGGTACATTTTGAGGCATATTTTTATATGCTAAATTACTGTTTCTAGGTACTTTGCATACCTCACTAACTTCTTACCCTCATTGGGTCTTTTGTTGTCTTGTGCATGTTATGCGAGGTACATTGGAGCATGGATCAGACACCGATGACTCAGTGTGTGGGCTCTCATTCAATGTAAAGAGTACGCGCCTGCAATCTTCACTGTGGTGAGATCCTCTAATCTCGTAGCTAGCCTTAGGTTTAATGGTGTCTAGGAGTGTGAGTTTGATCACCCACATGGGGTGCTTGCAGCGGCGTGGGTTGGTGCAACGACATGCCTGCATGATGGATTGTTGGTTTTCCTAGAGATAGCCTTTAGATTAGGACTTCCTGTGAGTGGCCAAAAACCCTCCATAGAGTCGAGTGTCTCCCATTTGTTGTAAGCCTTAGCATATGTCCTAATGGTATAGAATCCCTCACCCCCCTTGCTTTGGGTTCCCCAGCTTTACTTGGAGAAGCTGACAAGACATACTTGACAAAGCAAGAGAAGCTTTATAGCTGACTCACTTTACAAAGTCTGAAGAGTTTCACGAAATGGGAAAGCCTTTATAGCTAGCATATTTAACGACGCTGTGGAGAGTTTCCCCCTCGAAGATCCAGGGAGAAACACCCCACATTTCCTCACTGAAAAAAGAGGCGGTGGTGCCGCACATTCAAGGGTCTAAACCTTAGGTTTCCCAAGTGAGGTCGTTAGCACAAGCCCGGTTTTCTATCTGCATGTTGGTTTATTTCATATTAATTTTTTTGGTGCATGTTGTATTTCACTCAGCTTCGACCGGCCGCCCATGCCCGGTGAGCATTTCACAACGCCCCGACCGGCCGCCCCGACCCGGTGAGCATCTTACTTTGCTCTGACCGACCACCTGATCAAAGGAAAATATGTTGAGATTTTCATACCTATTTTACACTGATTTTGGTAATATTATACTTTAAAGAAGGGTATTTTTGATGTTTTGTTGCAGGTATGATGAATTATGTACTTTTAGAGAAAAAGAAATAAAAACGGTGCAATTTGGAGCAAAAATGAGCAAGAAATGAAAATTTGCCCTGTCACCTTTTGATAATTCTTTTGATGCTTAATCTCTTTTACACTTCTTGAATATTTTTGAATGAGATTACACTTTAAAGGAAGGTTATTTTCATGCTTATTTTGTAAGGCTATCAGTTAGGAACACAACACAACAGAAATGGGATGAAACAGAGCTAAAACGGAGCCAAACAGAGCAAAATGGTGGAGCTACGCAGTCTGCTCGCCGACGACACCCAAAACGGCACTGACGGCGAGATTTACTCAAGAAGACAAAAAATTGACAGAAAAGCTAGCCGACAGCGCCCTCGAGCCCGTCAACGACGCCCGGGACGACTATGGACCGACTTTTGGCTGTTTTGGGCCCAAATTCAACGTATTTGGACGCTATTTGAAAGGATTCTTGTGGCAACTCTTCAAACTTCATCCCTACACTTTAAAAGAACAAATTTAGATTAGAAAAAAGGGTGGGTTTTTTGTGAGAGGAATGCTAGGAAAAGTGTGGAGAAAGTTTAGGGTTTTTAGAATAGGAGTAGAAATGTAAATTTCTACCCTCTTGGAAAGATTGGAGAGGAAATTTTGAGAGAATTTGTAAGGAGATGTTCTAGCATTGCATGGATCAGTAGGAGACTCTATGGGAGAGATATTCGTCTTTCTTTCAAAGAGAAAAAACTAAGTATTGTGTTATTCATTATCTTTTGATTTTTGTAAACACGTATCTAGTTGATTTGCTTTGGTTAAATGAAGTTTCCCTTGTGTTTTCTTCCTGCTTTGTGATGGGCTTCTCTTACTCTCTCTTCTTGTTTGAAAATAATGGCATGAGAATATTATGCAGTTTTTTTCATTTTACTTTTCTTTTGTAATGAGTAGAGCTCATGTTTAGGATTTTGTGATGCATGTTAGAAGCAGATTTAATTATCAATGTGATGGTTTTTACTTGTACTTTATTTACATTACAATAAAGGCCTGTTGTAATGTTAAAATTTATTGTAATTGCATTAAGACCCAAGAGGGCTGTATAATTCTCAACAAAGTAGAACCACATTCAGATTCCATGAATGGTTAAGTTCATGGGAGTTGAATGCAAATAAATAGGGAAATATACTTTGATGTGCGTAGAATTGGAGATTTTAGGGTGACAGAATAAAATCCCCAATTCGGTCCTATTGTTTGAGTACTGAAGCGGAGATGTTAGCCCTCAGACGCGGGGAACGTGGGAGCTCCAAAGTGAGAGCCGGTATCCTCGCAGCCTAGCCACAGATTCAGTAAGCAAGCATAGGGTTAGTCAATGTACTTTATGCCTGGACCAAAGGGTAAGGAATATGATTGCTCCTATTTGGCACTTACAATATTTAATGCATCTCATTCCTTTACGTTATCCGATTCATTGCATAAGAATACTAGTTTTTATTATTTCAAAATTCTCCAAACCAATTCCTCCAGAAAGGTGTCTCTTTAGAGTTAATAATTGCATTTAGTTATAGTTACTATCATTACATTTAAAACTTGCATTTAGGAGTAGTTGATAGATCAAACATCATTTTAATTGACATTCCAAACTAAGGACTAATAATAGTATATTAGAGTTTGACTAAGGTCCTCTTTCCTCGCTTCCCTGTGGGATCGATCAATGGGACTTTACTAGAGCCGTGTATTACTTGAGCGATACTGTCGACACTATTTTTGGTGTGGGGTTTGCCCGTAAGAAGCTGTCGGTCATCAGAATTGAAATCCCGTTGCCCGCTTCGGAAGGACATTTTTAAAAAATTTTTGGTTTTGAAAAAGATGAAGTCAAACTGATCCCATAATTTTCATAGTACAGATGAAAGAGCGCTTTACCTCAAATCCTGTATCTATCCCGAAGGATGAACACAAGAGTTGAGGGTGAGGCTTGATCAAATAAACTAAAGAAAGTTATGACATCCGTTTGGTCTGCGAAACCAATGTATTGCCCGACAAGTTCCCCTATTTAATATAAGGAATTAAATAGGGTTTATATTATGCTGGATTCGGGAAAAGCTTCCTATAAGGGCAAGCCCCTATAGTAAATTACATCATAGATAATTGAAGTTACCTAAGAATACTCTCGATAAAAATAAAGAAAAATTACCTTCAAGGAGTTCAAATGGTAAGGACATTTCAAAGATATTGGACTAAGAAGTGTGAAGGGGATTGGTTCAAATTTGGAACATTTTGTTTTGGAGTCCAAAGGAGGAAACACTAAAGGATGTCACGGATCGAAGGAGAACTTCGGTGACTTCCCAAGCTATTCTATTGTTTGGTTTTAATTTTGGAGGAGAGATATTTAAGTATTCCATCCTGCCAATTTTTATATATTTAGGGCTTACATTTGTGTGAAGCAATCAACACAAATTGCCTGGAAGATATGAGGATTTAAGTCGTGACAAACGACTACCTCGGAGTCCTAAGACGAGTTTAGGGCTTATATTATACAATATGGTTGTACAAAGGCCTAAAAATATGTTTGAGGATTTATGTTGAACTAGGCAAACAACCTCGAATTCCTATGGCTTTGTTGTTTTAAAGCTAAGGAAGGAATGTATTAGTGTAGATCTTCTTGTTGTTGAAGATGGCCAGGTTACCTACCATGTAAGCTCCAAACTCCTCGTTACTGCAGAGTTCAAGTTTTCTAGGTCATTTGGTTATAATTTCAAATCAGTTGACCCTATGGTTAAAGTTCTTTAAATTTTATTATGGGCATATTAAAGTTGATTAAAGCGACTCCGGTAAAGATCCCACGGTTCCATCGTCTCGGCAGCACTATTTTCTATTGGAATTACTTAGTCCAAATTAATTTACTAAACTCAACTTTAATGAGTTCCATAATTTCATTTAGACCGTGGAAAACCTCGTTAGCAACCGTAGGTTACCTCCTCCGAGGGTTCCCGATTTTCCAATAGAGACGTTTTAATTTAGTTGAAGTTGCATTTTTTTATGATGTTTGTGATTAAGTTTTGAGTTGTCTTATATTTTTGAAATGTTGTGGGGGTGATTTATGCAATTTTATAATTTCTATGCAGGTATATAAATACAAGCATAAATAAAAGTGCAATAGGAAAGTACAAGAAAGACTGTAAAATGCTGTAAACTGTAAAAGTGTACCTGACGAGTCTTCTTGTTTCACCACCTGAAACTCAAAATGCATGTCAGAGCATTTATGTATATAGAGTTGGAAAAGTAAAGTTTTGTAAACCTTCCTAACTCTATGTTGTGTATTAAGTAAAACATATTAAGTTTAATAGATCCCTAAGGTATTCACCAGGTTAATAGTAGGGAGCAGGTCCATGCAACCTTCTTAATGTCTGGTAAAAG
>NEWO01000202.1:0-23748 GCA_003013225.1 Phalaenopsis aphrodite
GTTACCTAAGATGTAATTAACTATAGGGGCTTGCCCTTATAGGAAGCTTTTCCTGAACCCAGCATAATGTAAACCCTATTTAATTTCTTATATTAAATAGGAGAACTTGTCGGCCAATACATGGGTATCGTAGATCAAACGGATGTCATAACTTTCTCTAGTTTATTTGATCGAGCCTCACCCTCAATTCTTGTGTTCATCCTTAGGGATAGACACAGGATTTGAGGTAAAGCGCTCTTTCATCTAAACTATGAAAATTATGAGGTTAATTTGACTTCATCTTTTTCAAAACTAAAATTTTTAAGCGTCCTTCAGAAGCGGGCAACGGGATTTTAATTCCGATGACCGACAGCTTCTTACGGGCAAACCCCACACCAAAAATAGTGCCGACAAAGCTTAAATGAATTAGCAACTACATCAGGATTTTAGATAGATAAGTGAATCTCATCTACTGTAGGATTTGCATAATCTCTTAGGGGTCTAGCTTGGTGTTCATTCTCTAATACTTGATTGTTCATGTTGTTTTCCATTGTATCAGAATTTCTAGGTTCTCTTCTTAATTTTCTGATCCTTCTAACAGTGCGTTCTAATTCCGAATTGTAGGGTATAAGATTTTCAGGTCCAAATTTATGCATACAATTTGAAATCAGTACTCAGTAATGTAATTAACTAAATATAAATATAAAAATAAGTTGCAATTTAAGTAAAAATTTTCTAATAATCCTAATTTTTCCGTTACTCTGATCGTGATTTTACTCACTCACTCAATCACTCCCCGGTAACGACGCCAAAAACTTGACAGTGACTTTATATATGCAATAAAATATAAGATAAATATGGACTTATTAAATATTCAACAATTGTAAAGTCACACTTATCAACGCAAGTATACGTATCGCTCAAGCAATATAGGGCTCTAATGGAGTCCTAGATATTGATCCCACAGGGAGTAGTTTAGAATTACGGACTAAGACTTTAGAAAAGCAATACTTTAATCACAACAACGATGTTCAATTTGCTTATCTGTCACAAATATGCAATTGAAATAAATAGATAATTTTAATAACTAATAAATAACTAGTGATATTAAGTAAGGTTTAATTGTGATATTCAATATATAAGAAACCATCCTTCTCATTGTCAAGAAATTATAGTGAATGGATAAAATGAATTAGTTAAATTTATATTGTGCTAAATAGGAGCATAACTATTCTTTACCCTTTGGTCCAGGCATAAAGAACATTGATTAATCCTACGCTTGTTTACTGAATCTACGGCTAGGTTGGGAGGATACCGGCTCTCACTTCGGAGCTCCCACGTTCCCCTCACCTGAGGGCTAACATCTACACTTCAGCACCCAAATGATAGGACCAATTTGGGGATTTTAGTCTGTCACTCTAAAATCTCTAATTCTACGCCCGATAATATTATTTTCCTATTTATTTGCACCCAAGTTCCAAAGGCTTTAACCTCCCTGAATCTTGGATGTAATCTTCACTTTAGTTGTAAAAATCAAAATATTTTAACAAATCAATTGGCCAGATTGAAAGTAAATTTAGATCTAAGTGAAAAGATCATCACAATTTCTTAAACATTTTCATGGCTTCAACAATTCAAATCACCATTTCACAAATCTCTAGATAAGGAGAAAGATAGACAAAACTACTTAGAACACATGGGGAAAATACCAAAAAACTCGGAATTCATATATAAAATCAAAGTCATATAAACTACAACAAGTAAATAACTTATCTCTAATTTCTCCTCAAGAACACTCCTCGAAGTTCCTCTGAATCTCTTCCTTTCTTTACAACACATAGAATTCCTCTTCGAAGTAGCAAGGAGGAAGAAATCTCTCACTTTCCCTCCACTATTACAATATCTCGAAGAATTTCTCACAATTGTTACACTCTACTAGAAATTCTATACACTAATGGTAACCTCTAAGGCCTCTAGCACACTTTAATTTTTGGCCAAAATGTTCTTTTAAAGTTCTGGATGAGCTTTCGCAAGAGTTGCCTAAGCATCCCTTCCAAATTTGGCCTTATCCAAAGCTTGAGTAGGCATAATTGTCGATCTCGTCGTCGGAGGGGTCGATGGCGCCGTCGGCGGGCTTCTAGAGAATTTTTTCCTGTAGCCTCGGGAAAAACTCACCGTTGGCGGGGTCGAGGGCGTCGTGGGCGGCCTAGTTCAAATCTTCACATTTTGGTCGTTTTAGCTCCAAATTTGCTCTTTTTTGCATTTTTTTGCTCCAATGACCCTAATTCATCATTCCTGCAAAAAAACATCAAAAATACCTTTCTGTGAAGTGCAATATCATTAAAATCAGTATAAAATAGGTATGAAAATCTCAACGTATTTTCCTCTGGTCAATAAACTCCAAAATAGTGGTAAAATGAAGATGAAAAAGTGTATAGTGTGTAAGAGAATGAATTAAAGCGAGGGATGGTGAAAAAGGAGCAAATTTTCTGATCAATTTTCGCCCAAAATAGAGCCTAAAGTCGGTTCTCCAATAGGTATATCCAAAAACTCTTCAAAAACCGTCCAAATTAGTTGAATCTTCTTGGAAGAGGGTCTGAATGACACTAGTGCCGTCGACGCCCATTCTGGCACCATGAGCACCAATGGTCCACAATTTAATTTGTTGCTCTGTATCAAACGACATCATCGGTGCCCAGTCTGGCGTCGTCGGCGCTGAACAAATTTTTAACTTCTTCATTTTGACTTCAAATTTCATCATTTCTTCTTCCTTTTCACTCCAAGTCCTAAAATTCAACAACCTACAAGAAAACATTAAAATTAATTCCATTAAAATGCATTATCTCCAAAAATAAGTATAAAATATGGGTCTAAAATGCATATATTCTTTGTGTATCAACAACCCATATATAAACCTATTTATCTATATATTAATGTTTTGTTTAATAAGTGTATTTATTTATTAGGGAATAATAGTATTTTTAAGTCCTACACAATTATATATATTATAAATTAAGATAAATATTGGTATTGGAGGAAAATTTGGAATTAAATTGAATAATAAAAATTAAAGACGTTAATTTAGCCTCCGATGCTGACGGCGCCAGAATGGGCGCCGACGACGCCCACCTAATGGACCATGGCGCCAACAACGCCATTGGGAGCATCGACGACATCCCGAGCAGTTTCGCACATGTAGAGTAAATTTGGCGGACTTTGGCAGGATTTTGCTCCTTAATAACTACCGAGAGGTACTTTTAAAGTCCTAAAAACTGCCTTGGACATCCAGACTTCCTAATGTGGAATTTCTTGGCTTCCAATTCCAGAAATACTTCAAGATATGAAGTTCTTAATAGAAGAAAGTTTATCAGTTTTGACGTACAAAGATTATACAATAAAGTCATTATGAAGAAGAGACTTATTAGAGAGAGAGGCTTTGTCAACCATAAATTGAGAAACCCAAGTTCACAGATTGAGAAAATCATTGTGCAAAGGAGTTGGGAATTTCTGTCTTACACTACCGCTGTAGTTATAGTGCCAGTAGTAAAGGAGTTTTATGCTAACTTACATGGAATTACCCAAGAAGTCATCTTCATTCAAGGTAAGGCTTACCATTTACTCCAGCTCGGATTAATGATTTGTATATGATAGAAAATGTTCTAATTTGTCGTTATACAAACTTTATCCCAACAAGAGATATGATGCAAGAAGTATATAATTTTTTGATGGAATGATAATTGGGAAATCAGAGATGATAAATACATTAGTTTCTCTGCTTTGTTTCTTACTCTAATTAAAAAACAATGGCATTTCTTCATATCTGCAAAATTACTCCCTACCGTGAAGATTAGTAGAGTTAAAAAAGAATGTGTCTTTTTAAATTATTACAATCAAATGGAAAACCCCATTGATGTGGAGTCAATTATTTTCAAATATGTTATGGGTATTATTATGAATAGGCCATCATATGGACTTGGGCATCCTTCTACAATTTTTCTACTTTGCAGTCAATCTCAAGTTCCATATGAAAGTTGGGAAAAGGTTTTATTACCTTGGGAGCCTATGATTCTTATTGATGGTTGTTATATAGGGAATGGAAATGAAGCATTAGACGTTAATTTGGATCATTCATCACACGCTTCAACATCATTGATGCCACAAACAGTTTGAAGTTCAATGACTTTGGAGAAGAAAATGAAGAAAATAGAAAGAGAACTTCAGAGTATTATAAATGCAATAAGAAATCTTAAATAACTTTTTGATCCCCTAGATTCAAAAATGAAGGAGAAATTTGATCATATTGAGACAATTGAAGCAGGATTGGTGCAGATGTTCAAGAAAAATGGATGGATCGATGAAAATTTGACTGATAAATTCCCGTACCAACCCTCCTACAATTTGTATGTCCATTATCAATCTATGAGAGATATTAGAGGAGGAGAAAGTACTGAAGATGAGGCAGAATAATTGAAGAAGTTGGACTCTTTACTAGTTTAAAATACTTATGTTTTTAATGTATTGTGTGGATTTGATTTACTTTACCTTGCTTTAGAACTCTATTGACTTTAATTGTGTATAGTTTTGTGTCAGTATTCTAGTGTTGTGTCTTGATTTCGATGTTGAATTATAATTTAGTTTGCTTTAAGGATGTGAAAGTGTGATTAGCAAAATGTATTTGTATAAAGTGTATTTTCATATATCAAAGTTAGTTTAGTGCTGTTTGTGAATTATTTTAAGATGAAATTTAATGTTCAAGAAGACTAAATAAACTTTGGAGTTAATTGAGAATCTTAGATTTACCCTGACACCTAGAATGAGCAAAGGAAAAAGAAAAGTAGATTTTGATGATCAAAGGTTTGTCAACTAGAAGGCCAACATTTGCTTCAATAGTCTACTTACAACTAAAAAAGTGATTTCAGATTGAGGATTTAGAAATCCAAGAGGTGAAGTTGAAAGATTAATCTACCAATACAAATAATGCTCATATATGAATGCACAAATAATCGCCTCGGTAACATATAAGTGTATTTTCATATAAGTGTGATTAGATTAATCCAGGCGGTGAGTATTTGAAAGATTCATTTAGAAATCACCTTGGAGAATTTTTGCTACTTTACTACCGAGGCGATTATTGGTGTAGTGATGGAATTATATGCCAATTTCAAGGAAACTTCTGAAGACTATGTGTTTATTCGAGGGAAAATGGAGTTTACTACAAGGAAGATTAATGACTTTTATAAGTTAGAAGATGTGTATATCTGCCAATACAAATCGTTTTCTGCTACAAATGAGGCTTTGGATGAGGTTATATATTTTCTTACTAATGGAAGAGGAACTTGGAAAGTTAAGAATGGTGTTAAGGTAAACTTTTCTCTTGCTATGTTAAATGTAGTATCTAAGTCCTGAAACTATTTTATTCCTTGAAAAATGATACCAACAAACCCTCATAGTAAGGTAACAAAGGATAGAGCCATCTTGAACTTCTGTATCCAGCTAGTGATGAGGATATATGTAGGTTCTATTATTTATAAGAACACTTGATCTATTCCTCTAGGAGAGACCACTGGTGGTTTAGCTCACCCTGAACTGATCTTCACACTATGTGAATAGGCAGAAGTTGATTATAAAGCAGATAAGGAGAGGATTAAACCTCTTAAACCTATTGGGCCTGCCAATATAAAGAATTTTGAATCTCATGTTGGATGGATAACTAGATATAGGACCAAGGATATTCCTTATACGTCAAGTACTTCTAGTACCCCTACTATTCAGGAACTTATGGAGCAGATGATGATCTAACTGGGAGATATTTTAATACTGGATAATAGAATGGAAAATATGGAGTCCATACATGCTCACAATGATGATTTGATAAGAGAAGTTTGAATAGGATGCTACTTATGATGATGCAATGGTCAAATATATAAAGGGCGATCACTTAGTTAATTTTCCTACTCACCCTATTTTTACTCCATAACAGCAGCAGAATTTGCACGTGGAAGAAGAAGGAGAAGAAGATGATGATTAGTGATATGTGTGTCATATTTTTATTTATTTTTATGTTTAGTTGTTCTTTATTGTTTAGAAAGTTTGTTTATGGGCTGTGATACTTTATTTTAATTGAATGTTGTATTGTGAACTGTAAAGTTGTGAATCTGTTGGAAGTTAAAAGTTTTTAGTACTTTGTTGGATGTATTGTAGTTAACTCTTTCTCAGCAAAATTTTATATGTATTATGTACTATTTAATTTTTTAAGTCTTGCAACTTTTTTATCAAAAGAAAATATGTTGAGATTTTCATACCTATTTTTTACTGATTTTGATGATATTGCACTTTAAACAAAGGTATTTTTTATGTTTTGTTGCATGTATGATGAATTATGGTCATTAGAGCAAAATGATGCAAAAAAAAGTGAATTTGGAGCGAAAAGGACCAAAATATGAAGATTTGAAATAGGGCGCCGATGACGAGATTTTCCGGAGAGTCCAGATCAAATATTTTAGAAGGACCACCGACGATGCTCTCGAGGCCGCTGACGGCGAGATCGGCGGCTATCTCAACAGGTGCGTTGAATGTGGATGATTTTTGAAGGTATGCTTTCGCAACTCTTGTAAAAACTCTTCTATAACTTTAAGAGAAGCTTTTGGCCAAAAATAGAGCGAGAGAGGGGAGAGTGAAGAGTGTGTGTAGTATGTAGTGAGTTTAATTTAGGGTTAGACTGTGAGGAATTCTTCGAGACATTGTAAGAGTGGAGGGAAAGTGAGAATTTTCTTTCTCCTTGCCACTTCAAAGAAGAATTCTGTGGGCTGTAACGAAAGGAAGAGAGTCAGAGGAACTTCAAGGAGTTTGCTTGGGGAGGAATTAGAGTGTTATTTACTTGTTGTAGTTTGTATGACTTTGCTTTTATATATAAATTTTGAGTTTTGTCGTATCTTCCGCATGAGTTTTGAGTAGTTTCTCTGTCTTTCTCCTTGTCTCGAGATTTATGAAATGGTGATTTAAAATTGTTGAGCCTTGAGAATGTTAAAGAAGTTTTGATGATCTTTTCACTTCGATCTTAATTTACTTTCAATCTGGCCAATTGATTTATTAAAATATGTTGAGTTTTACAACTAAAGTGAAGATTACATCCAAGATTCAGAGAGGTCAAAGCAGTTGGAAGTTCGGTGCAAATAAATAGGGAAATAAAATTATCGGGCGTAGAATTGAAGATTTTAGAGTGACAGACTAAAATCCTCAATTCGGTTCTATCGTTTGGGTGCTAAAGTGTAGATGTTAGCCCTCAGGCGAGGGGAACGTGGGAGTTCCGAAGTGAGAACCGGTATTCTCCCAGTCTAGCCACAGATTCAGTAACCAAGCATTAGATTAGTCAATGATCTTTATGCCTGGACCAAAGGGTAAAGGATAGGTATGCTTCTATTTGACACAATCCAACTTGAACTGATTCACTTTATCCATTCACTTTAATTTCTTGACAAGGAGAAGGATGCTTTCTTATATATTGAATTTCACATTAGAAACTTTTTTAGTATATATAGTTATTTAAGAGTTATTAAAATTACATATTTATTTCAATTGCTTATTAGTGACAAATAAGCAGTTTGAACTATATTGTTGTGATTAACTATTGATTTTCCAAAATCTTAGTTTGTAGCCTCTAATATTACTCTCTGTGGGATCGATATCTAGGATTCCATTAGAGCCCTGTATTAGTTGAGCAATACGTGTACTTGCATTGATAAGTGCGACTTTATCATTATTAAATATTTTATATAAACATCTTTATCGAATTTATAACCGTTGTCAAGTTTTTGGTGTCGTTGTCGAGGAATTAAATCTTCTCGCAGCAGTATTAAATTCTTGTATTTTTAAGCATATATAAAGTCGCTGTCAAGTTTTTGGCATCGTTACTGGGGAGTAAACAAGAATCATAATTCGAGTAACGAACAAATTAGGACTATTAGAAAATTTTTACTAGAATTGCAACATATTTTCATTTTTAGTTAACTATTTTTCTGTGTACCGATTTCAATTGTATGCATAAATTTGGACCTGAAAATCTTATACCATACGATTCAAAATTAGAACGTGCTGTTAGAAGAATTATAAGACTAAGAAGATAACCTAGAAATCCTGACAAAATGGAAAATAACGTAAACAATCAAGGAATAGAAAATGAACACCAACGTAGACCTCTACGAGATTATGCAAATCCTACAGTAGATGAAATTAACTTACCTATCCAAAATCCTAATGTAGCTACTAATTCATTTGAGCTTAAACCTACTATTATCCAAATGGTACAAAACAATCAATTCGGAGGTACACCAAATGAAGATCCTAATTTACACCTCGTTAGTTTTTTAAAACTTTGTGCTACCTTTAAATATGACAGAGTTTTGAATGATGTTGTTAAACTTAGACTTTTTCCATTTTCACTTAGGGATAAGGCTAATATGTGGTTAGATTCGTTAGCACTTGGATCTAATAAAAATTGGGGAGAACTTTCACATAAATTTCTATCCAAATATTTCCCTACATCCAAAACTGCTAAAATTAGAAATGATATAAAATCATTTGGTCAGATTGATGGAGAGTCGATATATGAAGCCTGAGAGAGAATTAATGATCTTCTTAGAAAGTGCCCTCATCATTCGTTATCAGATTGGTTGATAATTCAAACTTTTTTATAATGGATTAGTGGGATCACTTAGATTGATTATAGATGTTGCGACTCGTGGTTCTTTAATGTCAAAATATTTTGATGAGGCTTATTTGTTAATAGAAGAGATGGCTACCAACAATTTTTAATGGCCCTCTAAAAGGGTAAATCCTTAAAGAGTAGCTAGTATCCATGATTTTGATGCAATATCTATGTTAGTTTCGTAGATTAGATTATTATGGAATAAATTATTCTCCAACACCTACTATGATGGAAGAGAATTCATCTGGGCAATTTTTGGATGTTCAACCTTCATATGAGACTTTAAATGCTATTAATAATAGACCCAACTACCCTTATTCAAACTATTATAACCTAGGTTGGAAGAATCATCCAAATTTTAATTGGAATAACAATTCTACTACAAATCAACAATGGGCGAACAACCCAATGAACAATTTAGAAAATTCATCCAACCAAGGAAATGTTAATTATAGACCTTATCCTCCAGGATTTAACAGTAACACTCAATTTAAGGAAAATAAGTTGTTTATGGAAGAGATGATATTAAACCTCGGTCAACAATTGCAAAATCAAGGAAATCAATTAAAAATTCAAGGAAATCAGTTACAAAATCAAGGAATTGCTATCAACAATATTGAAAATAAATTGGGGCATATCGCTGTTGCGCTTAGTAACCGAACATTTGGAACTTTTCCTTGTACTGTGGAACCAAATCCTAAAGATCAAGAAAAAGAACAAAGAAAAGCGATACAATTACGAAGTGGAAAAGAATTGGAAACAAGAGTCCACAAAGAAATAAAAACTGAAAAAGAGAAAGTGGATATAGGAAAAGAAAATGATCATGAATATCCAGATTTAAAATATCCACTTACACGAATGAAAATTACTGTGGAGAAACCTCCATCACCGTTTCCTCAAAGATTGAAGCAACACAAAAATGATAAACAATTTTCCATGTCTTAAGAAATTCTTAAGAAATTAACGATAAATATTCCCTTTGTAGAAATTAAAGGATGAATTTCACTAAATTCCCAAAATGCCCCAAAAATCCCCAAAATTACCAAAATGCCCTTCATACCTAAAAAAATTCCAAAATTCCTACAATTTCTAAAATCTCCAAAATAACTTTAAATATCCCCGAAATCAATTTGAAACACTCAATTGGGCCTAATTTGAGCAAATTGACCCATCTTGACCAAAATCTCAAAATTACCCTTAAAGGCCCAAATTCCCCACTTCACTCCCAATTTCCACCAAATTGACTTTAATCTCCCCCAATTTCAATTAAAAATTCAAATTCATCATCCCTAATCCCAATCAAAACCAAATCCAACCCTAATTGAACCCAATTTCAAGCCTAATTTCAGGCTCAATTCAAAATTATCAATTTAGCCACACCCAATTCCCCAAATTGAACTCCATTTTCAAATCAATTTCCCCAAATTTGAATTCAAAATTCTTCATAGCACTTCACCAAATTAGTTTAAATAATCAGTTGACCAAAATTTGAACTCAAAGCTCACCCAAATCCAACTTGAGCTAAAATCCACAAATTTTCATTTAACTTTAAATCCCACCATATTGAACCCCATAACTCCAAAATTTCCACCCAATTGATATCCAAAATTCTTCGTGACAATCTTTTAGATCAAATTGAACCATCAATTGAATCATATCCAAAATGTAGCCCAATTCATGCTCAAGTCTAACCCAAATGCCTAAAGTTGACCATCAACCAATCCCTCAAATTGACCTGCCAAAGCAGTTCAAAGTTACTCAATTACTTTTCCAAACTCATGACAATTACTCAAGCCAATTTGATCTATCAATTGATCCAAATGCAAAATATAGCCAAACCCAAACACAAATCCAAGCTCATGACATGATTTTAAATCTCTCGAAGTCTTTCCCCTCCTTAAATTGTTCAAAAAAACACTCAAATTTTCAGAATACCAAAATGTAGGGTAAATCCATAGTAAAAATAAAAAATTTCTATATTAAAGTGAAGCTCTAACAAAGAGAAGATGAAATCCATTCCTTTTAGGCTTGGAAATCTCCTCAAATCAACTAAATGTAAAACCTTAGGCTGAGTTAAGGTCTTAGTTTAGAGGTAGGAGACGACTCAAGCAGTAAAAATGGCCTTTTACATGTGTATTTCGTGGTTTTATGTGATTTTAGTCGTTTTCGGAAAAAATGCACCTCAGGCCCCAATCTGGCACTTCTGGCACCGCTTCTCTATAAAACAAAGCCTCAGGCGCCAACGTCAAAAATTTTCAGATTTCAATTTTCTTAAAAAATTTGTTGTGTACTGCACCACTTCAACCTTTAATTAGCTTAATTAAATATTTATACTCATCATTAAAAAAATTTCTAACATATAGTTTCACAAACAACACAAAACTCACATTTATATATAAAATTCAAACAATTACAAACTAATAGTTTTCAAGCCAACATACTTAATTCAATGTGGAAATCAAGCCAATAAACTAACGCTGAACTCGAATTATCAAACATTTAACAAACAATACATATAAGGTACTACAATAAAAGTAAATCAAATCTATTATATAACGCATAACAATAAATATAACTACGAATTCTATTCTAAATGAGTTCAAACAACCTTTTCATTATCATCTTCCTGAATGTTTTACATGGATTGGCAGTGCACTTATAAGTTGTAAGAAGGTTGGTGAGGAAATTCGTCCTTCGAATCTTCTTCAAACCAAGCATTTTACTTGAATAAGTGCACCAAAACTTCTTCAATATGTCTGGTGTGTTCAAAGTGTTCCTTGATACTCCAATCTAGGAGGTCAAACATTTCAAAAATATTTCCAATTAAATGCATAAGATTCTGTACCTATTTTTTCAACTTCGTAATCCTTTTCAAAAGTGCAATTTTGAGATGCTTGATCCATTGATATGTTCATATCTTTCTCCTCCCAAAATCTTATGCAGTTGCAATAAGCTTCTGGGTCCATAGGCTTCTAAGGGAGAAGTACTTTTTCCCCAACTTTCACAAGGCACTTGTGACTAGCTACACAACATGAATATGGTAGATGGTTGTGCCAGTCCAGAAGTCAATCCATTGATCATTAAACCCAATTCAAACTTTACTATTAAAGAACCAACATCAATATGTCTTTTGGTTTGAATACAATAATTCAAAATCACACTTTCCTTCATCACTCTACTCATTTTCATAGTAGGAAGTAGTTTTGATGCAATAAAGAAATTCCACACCTTCGATGCATGATTCAATAATGATGAAGAAAAACTTACATGTTTCTTATCTCTTGTCTCCCAATTTGCATCTTCATCAGTAAGGTATTGATAAAGTTCATCCATTTTATCTCTCATAGGGACAAAATTTGTGATAAACAGGAACACTTTGAATCATAACATGTCGTTTATCGTCAAAGGAGTAAATTGTACCCATCTACCTTGAGCATAGATAACTCCTTGGTTAATTCCCTGAAGATTAGTGTAAAAATCCCTCACCACAGGAACTACTGCAGCGAAAGTGGTATAGTAAAATACATCCCAGCGTCTCTGTGCAATAATCTCTTCCACTCAAGTATTCAATTTGTTGAATCCTTGATTGACAAATCCGCACTCTTTGATTTGTCTCTTCTTCACCAGAATATGATCGTATAACTTCTGCTCATCAAAATTGACAAACAAAACTATGGGTTGCTTCTCACAAAGTGCTTGGTTTAATGTCGTCAGCCTGACATTCCCAGTCGTTACTGTAGGTGACCCAACATTACAATTTTCTTAACAATTTGTTTTTGACCATCAAAATATGGTTTCAGTCTGTGCCCATTCACTTTAAATACCTTCCGAGTCTTGGGATCTTCATTATTAACAACTCTATAGGAATATACTTTTATAATTATGAATGGCACTGTCCACCTAGACTTTAGTCTTCTTGGAAATAATTCCAATCTTGTATTGTATAATAAAAATTTTTGTCAAAGCTCAAATTCCTTTTTTATTATCTTCCGATCATGTCATTCTTTCATTCTCTCTTGATATATCCTAGCATTATCTTACGATTCAATCTTAATCTCTCAAGCTCATTTAATTGCGATAATTTTTTTCTCGCCAACATTTTTTAAACTAAAATTAAGCTTCTTAATTGCCCAATAAGCTTTATGTTCCATATCTACTGGTAAGTGACAAGTCTTCCAAAAAATTAACTTATATGAAGACATACTTATAGGTGTTTTTACAAGCTGTCCTATAAGCCAATAATGTAGTATCAAATCTACCAGACCAATCCATTTTATCGATATTTTTAGTTTTCTTTTTCAAAATTCTCTTAATTTCATGATTATATATTCTGCTAGATTACTAGTTTAGGGATGATAAGTTGTTGCAATCTTATGTATAATATTATATTTTCCACCAATTTTTCAATTCATTTGTACCGAAGGTGAGATCCTTCATTGATAATGATTATTCTCAGCATACGATATATTGTAAAATATTTTTGGTTAAAAATTTTGAAACACTCCGAGTATCACATTGAGGCAAAGCGATTGCTTAAATCCGCTTTGATGCATAGTTTACTATAATTAATAAATATGTATTTCCAAATGAAGGTACAAATGGTCCAATAAAATCTAAAACTCAAACATCAAACATTTTAACTCCCAAAGTAAATCTTATAGGCATTTCATTTCTTCTTAAAATATTGCCTATTGGCTGACATCGATCACATTTTTAATATACATCTTAATATCTTTAAATAGAGTAAGCTAATAAAATCCATATTGTAAAATTTTGTGAGAAGTTCTAGCAATCTCAAAATGATCTCCAAATTTAGAATCATGATATTTTTTGGATAATTTCTTCAATTTCTTCATAAGGCACACATCTCCTCATAACTAAATCTTTCCATTATTTGTACAAATATGTGTCATCCCAAAAGTAAAATTTTGCATCATGAATAAACTTCTTCTCTTGTTGTTTTGTCAACCTATTTGGTAAAATACCACTAATAACGAGTTTACAATATCAGCATACCACAATATTTCTCACCCTTTAACAACATAAACGTGTTTATAAGGAAAAGTTTCAATAATTTCTTTTTTAAGATCAAATGTTTCTTCCTGTTCTAGCCTAGATAAATGATCAGAAATTTGATTATCAGTTCCTTTCCTATTGACCAACAAAAAATCAAATTCTTGAATTAGAGATACCCATATAATTAATCTAGGTTTCATACCTTTCTTTGGCATCAAATATTTTATAGATGAGTGGTCAGTATGCATAACACATTTAGCTCCAAATAGATATAACCTAAATTTATCAAAAGCATAAACAATGGCTAATAACTGTCTTTCAGTAGTGGTATAATTAATTTGAGCATCATTAAGATTTTTACTAACGTACTATATAACTTTAAAGATTTTATCATATTTCTGTCCTAAAATAGCTCCAATTATATAATCACTAGCATCACACATTATATCAAATGGTTTCTCCACATTAGGTGAAAAAATTATAGGAGTAGTAATCAATTTTTACTTCAATGTTTCAAAGGCATTAAGACACTCTTGATTGAAATCAAATTTTTTATTATTTTCTAAAAGTTGGCAGAAAGGCTTTGTAAATTTTGAAAAATCCTTGATATATCGCCCGTAAAAACCAACATGTTTTAACAGCAGCAGGTGGAGGTAGATTAGATATTACTTAGATTTTTGTCAGATCTACTACCATGAAATTTTATGAAATTTTATACCCAAGAACAATTAGTCCTGCAACCTTTAATACTAGATTCATCTTTTCACATCGCTATAGAACTTTATCTAAGTTATTTAGACATATTCGAATAAAATTCCAAACACAGAAAAATCATCCATAAAGACTTTTATCCTTTTTTCAATTAAATCACTGAAAATCGATATCATACATCTTTGAAATGTAACAGGAACATTACATAAACCAAAAGGCATTCGTCGAAAACCAAAAGTACCATAAGGACTAGTAAAAATTGTCTTCTCTTGATCCTTTGGAGCAATTTGTATTTGATGATAGCTAGTATATCCATCTAAAAAGAAAAAAATATGTGTGCCCAGCTAGTACATCCAACATCTGGTCTAAAAAGGGCAAAGAAAAGTGATCTTTTCTAGTGGCCGAATTTAATTTTCTATAATCTATACAGATTTGCCATCCAATGACTTTTCTTGTTGGTATTAATTTATTATTCTCATTTGTCACTACAGTCACATCTCCTTTGTTTAGAACACAGTGAATTGGACTCACCCAAACACTATCTTAAATAAGATATATTTTTCCTGCATCTAACCATTTTAAAATTTGTTAACAACTTCTTTCATCATCAGGTTTAATCTCCTTTGACGATTAGAATTTGGTTCATGATGATCTTCCATCAAAGTTCTGTGTATACAAATTGAAGGACTGCTTTCTTTAATATCAGTTTATGTCCATCCAAAGGCTTTTTTATATCTTTTTAAAGTTTTAAACAACTTTTGTTCTTGTGCTTCACTTAAATCTAAGGATACAATGACAGGTAATTTAGTAAATGTCCTAAAAACTCGTATTTTAAATGTGTAGGAAGTGTTTTCATTTATAGTTCAGGAGGTTTCTCATCGATGAAATCAATTTTATGCTATTATCCGTAGAATCTAACAATTCAAATTGTTCCTGAACATAATCTAATTCTTCATTACTTACTTCCACATATTCATCTTGAATTATTTCCTCATCCTCATACTCCAAATGTTTTTCTTCAATTTTCTTCTCAAATGTATTTATAAAATATTCATTTCTTAAATACTCTTTAATTTTCATTCTCAAGCATTCATCCTCTCTTCCTTTTGTTGGATATTTCATTGACTGTGCAATATTAAATGTGACATCTTGATCGCTAACTCTCATCGTTAATTATCCTTTCTGCAAATCTATCAAAGCTCTACCAGTGGCAAGAAATGGTCTTCCTAATATGATAGGAGTTTTTTTATCTTTCTTTGGCGCCAGTTTATGGCTCTTATGATGCTTGCTCTCGGGAAATATAGCATCTGGCGTCAGAATCACAAAAATCTCCATTTTGGCTCCAAATTTCTTCTTTTTTGCTACTTTTTGCTCTAAATGCCTAAAATTGATATACCTGCAACGAAGAACATCAAAATAGCCTTTTTTTAAAGTGTAATATCACCAAAACAAGCATAAAATGTATGCATAAATTAGTATATTATTTTGGTGTATCAAAGGGCTTTGGAATTGTCATGCAAAATTGTATTTAGGTTTAGTATATTTAAATTGGTGTATAGGCCAAATTTGGTGAATTTTTTAACTTGGTAGAATTTTGGTATGGATTTGGACATTTGGCTCAAAATTGGGGGTTTTGGGGTTGGAATTAAAATTTAGATTTTAAATTGGTTTTTGAAATTTTGGTATGGATTTGGACATATGGCTCAAAATTGGGGGTTTTGGGTTTGGAATTGAAATTTAGATTTTAATTTGGTTTTTGGTGAAATTGAATTTAACTTTGGTATTAGAATTTGGAGGGCTTGAATTTTAGTTTAAATTGGCTATTTTGGAGAATTTGGTGGACATTTGCGAAATTTAGGGAAATTGGGTAATTTGGGAAAATTTCGATAAGGTGATCAAGCATGCCATGAATAGCCATCTTGGGACCATAAGAAACCAAAAGAGAACTTATTTTTGAGTCTCCACATGTTGGTTCCAGCCATTTTAAACAAAGGCTATGGACTTGGGACCACCCATGTGAGTTTTCCAACGAGTTAAGGAGGTAGGTCCAGTGTATGTAAATTTATGGTTTTGGGGTATGTGGGGGATTTGATAGGTTTGAGTGTGTGTAAGTTTGTGTGAGACCAAACATAAGCCACCTAGGGTTGTCCAAATGACTAATTGAACTGATAGGAACTCTCTTTTGAGTATCCACATGTTAGTCTTAACCATCCCAAAATGACATTTGTGTGCTTGTGTCCACTTTGGTTGGACTTCATAAGAATAGTCAAGAATTGTCTTGAATTTCTATGTGAGGTGTGGATTCCCTCACAAGTCCTCTAAAATAGTCCATAAGAAAGTCCTAAGGCTAGATCCTAAGTTCTTAAAGAGAAGAATTTGACCTCATAAAAAATGAGGTCAACACCTCCACATCCACACATCAACATATCCACACACAACACCAATACCACCACCTCTACACTTAAACACACCCACACATGGACACCACACCACCAACACCACCTCTACACACCAAAACGTCCACACACCTAATAACCACGTTAACATCTACATACCACACCAGCACTTCCACATCAACAAAAACACCACTACCATTTCCTCTACCAAATTTAAGGAAACAACATCAACCAAACTTTGAGTAACAACGTCAAATTATTTGCATTTCCTATTAATCATTTATATTTCTAATTAATTTGCATATGCAATCATCATTACCACCAATTTTTGGGCTACAACATCAACAAATCAGGGCAAATAGAAACCAAATACATCAACAAGATGTAGTATAAAGAATCCAAATAATCAACCGAGCATATCACAAAGAATTCAAAAAAATCTGAAAGTCCAACATCATCTGAAAACCATCACAGGATAAGAGCATAGAGAACCTAGGAAAACTACTAGAGATAAGTATTTACAAAATAAAAAACCACCGCATAGATAAGGTGCTGAATACTGGAACAGAGGGGAGAGGAGGAGGAATCACACACAGAGGGCAGAGAGCCAATGATCTAAACAAGCTGAGGAATAAATAGGAGAGGGAGATGAAGAATGGAAAGCTCCCTAAGAGAACCATCAGAACATAGATTGGCCTGAAAACAGCTCCTCTAAGATTAACCACAATCAACACTGCACCACTATAAAGCAGCCAGACCAAATAAATGCCCCTCAAGGCTGTCCAGTTCTCACCCAAATAGAAACCTCAAAGTGCACTACTATAAAAATAACCTCACTTGTCCCCACCAAAAGCTACAACAAATAAATTACAACCCCAGATTTAGAGCAAAACGAGAACAAGTATAGAAAGTCAATGATATGTAACATAACCAAGTAGCCGAAGACAGAACAGGAAAGACTATACCAGTATAGAAGTAGAAACTAAGAACAACTAAAACCAGGCAGTACATAGCAAAAGCCCAAAAATGCATCTCAACTACTTTTCTATACTTTCATTTAACTTTTTTTTATATCATATATGTATGATATTCAATTACTTAAATAATTTTAAATAATGAATCATTGACTTGCTGAATCACAAAATTATAAATTTTTATTTATTTCGTCCACATGCGAAATTGATTTGAACTCGTTATGAAAAGCACGTTAGAATATGAACTTCTAAATGGGTTAAATATTAGTATTTAATATTCATCAATCAATAATAATGATTCTCATCTCAATACACATTTGATTATTTCAGCATGATTATACGCGACAGCTGACTATCGCTTCCAGGTATACATCATGTCCTTGTCCCTTCACAGAATAAGAAAATGATCACGTTGCGTATTACAGGCTGAATACTATTATTATTTTGATTGATTTACAGATTCAACACTTGAATTCTATGTATTTACATATCTTATGCATATATTTCAATAATTAAGTTATGCCATCTTGATAAGACTACTCAACTAATATTGTTAATTTAATATAAAAGATTTGGATGGCTTAAATGTAAAAAAGTTAAATTTTATTTATTAGATGTCAAATACATAGGGATTGAGTGGTAATAAGACAAAAACTACAATGTTATAACATCAAAACACGAACAAACACCAATTAGCAGAGCTAATATTAAAAAACTGCGCTATGATAACATCAGAAAGAAACAAGAAGAACAGGTAGGAAATTAAAACCTCAAATATTTGCAATAAAATGGACTGGATTTGAGAAATGAACAGCTTGTTCACTGTAAAAATTGTTGAAGGTAAGCAAGAATGATTGCTCATAAATTTTACGTTGTTTTGTTTGTTCGAAAATTGGAATCTCAATGATTGCTATTAAATTGAATAATGTGTTCCTTAATACGAAATTGTTTAGATTTAAATAATCGAAAAAAGCAATAAAGAATATTTAAAAATGAAGATATTCTTAAAGGTAAAGAGTATGACTGTAGTACTATAATAAATAATATAAATTAGTACTATAATATCAGGCACATGTTAATATATATATATATATATATATATATATATATATATATATATATATATATATATATATATCCTTTTTACATTGCATGGATATGAGGAATTGACAAATTATCCCCATGTAACAAAAAGGATAAATAAGGAGTAGAATTTCCTACAACAATCTGTTAAGTATTTTTCCCTAAAGTAGCCAACCAGTGGGCAGGTCCATTACCTTCTCTGGGGTTGTGCATGAAGGTAGTCCGACAAATATTCAAATAAGGTAACATCTTACTCTTCCACCTGAGAATGTGCCATGCAGGTGGTTTAGTATTTATCAATATCTTGATACAAGTAAGGGAGTCAGTTTCCACCAGCAGTTGACCCTTTTGACCTGTGTGAGCAAGGGTGATCGCGCAAACAATGACTATCATTTCAGCCTCCAAAGCATCTAAAGCCCAAGTTGGAGAAGAGAAAAATAATAGGCATTTCCCTTGGGAGTTCCTAAATACTCCCTCAAAACCAGCTGCACCCTTGGAATAACTGCCATCAATATTAACTTTCAACTAAGGTATAGGAGGAGGGGTCCAAGAAATTAATGAGGGAATGTAACTTTGCTTAATTTTAGTGTTGGGGATCCAGTTGTTGCTAAGGTTGGGGAATTTATGGTCATGGACAAGCTTTTGAATATATGAAGTACAATTGACAACAACAAAATTGAGCAAAGGGTGTTTGTCTTCAAACTTAGCTTGATTTCTTCTCGTTCAGATCAACCAAACTATCAAATAGGGAATAACAAGTGGATAAGCTTCATTCCAATCCCACCAGCATATGGAAAATTTAAACCAGCTCACTCTGAAAGTATATCTTTAGCTTTTAAAGAAAGCGTGACCAGACCCTTTGAGAGAAGGTACAAGTAAAGAAGAGGTGTTCTAAAGACTCTTCATTAGCATTACATAGATAACAACATGAGGGACCCCTCAAGCCTTTCAATTTTAAAATATCATTAGTGGGGAGCAGTGAATGCTAAAGCCTCTAACAGAAAAAGACATAGAGAGTGTTAGCAGCTTCCCCAAAATGGCTTTGCCCAAAACAACTGGTTTGCAATGGAAGAATTTATGATTAATAAATGTAGAAAGTTTATGTGTGGAGCTTTTCTTTGTAATAGATTTGTCCTTCTGATCAGTGGAGAAGGAAGTTCTCTTAACCAAATTAATTTGATCGTTAGTAAGGATTGTGTTCAACATTCGACAGTTCCACTTGCATCAGACTAGTAGTTTTTGACCTGACTGTTATAATCGGAATTGAAAATAGTACAAGAAAGTTTCTCCCCATTCCACACCCATTGATCTAACCAGAAGTTAATTTTATCCTCTCTAATTTCCCTAATGAAGAGATCCTCAGCTTGAGTTCTGATAGCCAACAATTTGGACCATAGCCTAGAGTCCCCCAATTTCTTAGTAACAAGAGTGGGGTGCACATTTCTGCAATACTTGCCCATCATATACTTAGCCTAGAGACAAACTTGGGCCTTGAATTTGATCCACATCTTGCTTGGATTGATAAAGCTAAGGTGTTGGAAATCATTGAAACCCAGCCCCCCAGCCTGAAGAGGTTTGCACAGTTTTTTTCCAAGAGAGCCAGTGAAATTGTTTCTTCTGTCCAGCCCACAGAAATTTGTTAAAGATCCTCCCAAAGAGCACTTGGGTACTTTTCTTCATAGTAAACATCTGGAGGGAATAGGAAGGGATACATTCAAAATACTTTTCAGTAAAGTAATCCTCCCCCCATTAGATAAGAAGGAGTTAGTCCAGTAGTGGAATTGGGCTTTGATCTGGTCGATCACATCATTAAATTGTGTTTGCTTGGTTCTACTTTCAAGCAACTGCACACCAAGATACTTAATAGGAAGAGATGCAAGGCTGAACCTAGTGTAATTAGAAATCCAATTTTTAATATGAGGTTTAGTGTTAGCACTAACAATGATTTGACATTTTTGTTGGTTGAGTTCCATACCTGATGTGTGTTGAAAGTGCTTGAGGCACTAATATAAATCCTTGACAGTAGTTTTAGAAGCATTGGAAAAAAATAATGAGATCATCAGTATAGCACAAATTACTGATGGTAATATTAGATTTGTGGTGATAAGCCAAATTAGGAGAATTAATAAACATTTTGTTTAGTAGCCTTAAAATATAATCAAGCACTAAAATAAAGATTGTAGGGGACAAGGGTTCACCTTATTTGATTCTCCTAGTGGCATTAAAGAAGCCATGACTTTTGCCATTAATTAGAACTGAATGAGCATTTCATTTTAGCCATCTCTCAATTAATTTGAGAAAGTTTACAAGAAAGCCCATAGTAGATAGAGTATCCAATATGAAATCTCAATTGATTATGTAATAAGCTATCTTGATGTCTAGTTTAAATATGACATTTTCCCCTCTACATTTCCTGTCTAGATCTAACAAAAGCTTCTGAGCTAGCTTTATGTTATCTGTGATATTCCTTCCTTTCACAAAAGTAGCTTGAATAGCAAAAATGAGATTTTGGAGATGTGGTTGAAGCTTGAATACTATAATTTTTCTAGTTTTATTTTATGGTATCAAAGTGATTGTAGAGGAAGTGAAGTACCTGAGAGGATCAATTCCTTTAAAGAACTTTTGAAAAGCAAGTGTAACCTTTTTATTGATTTTTGACCAAGAAGCCTTATAGAGGGTAGAGGTAAACCCATCAAGACAAGCTGATTTCCGCCTATCTATAGAATCCAGTACAATTTTAATTTCAGATTCCAAAGGTATTTGAGTCATATCCAACATTTGAATATATTCTTGACAATCAGAGAAAAGAGAAGCCTTAATGGGTGATCTAGAGGGTTGTCTATTAGTGAACAAGTTCTGAAAGTAACTAGCAGCATCCTGAGAAATTTCCCCAGCAGCGGTGATGTTTTGTCCAACTAAATTTGTGATGGAGAAGATCATTTTACTTTTTATTCTGAAATTATTGCAAGCATGGTAAAAACTAGAGTATCTTTCTCCATCAGTGAATTTGGTGATATCGGCCTTTTGCTTTATAAATGTTTCATTTTAGTTGATCTGGGAGATAAGCATCTCATTAGCTTTGTATATCTCAGCTTCAGAGTTCAGTCCCATTTGAAAACCTGCTTTCAACCTAAAAACCTCCTCTTGAGTAGCTTTCAGGTTATCATGAAAATTTCCAAACTTTCCCAATTCCACCTTCTAAAATGTGAAGCAACCTTTTTTTGAAGGTTCTAAAGATTGAACTAAGGGTTAACTTCAAATTCAAAAATCCAAACTTTATCAATTTCTTTGAGGAAGTATGGATGGAGAGTCCACATGTTCTAAAATATAAAGGAAGTGCCTCCAACACTTGTAGAGTTGTTGATAGTACAAAGTAGTGGCTTGAGATTAGACCCTACATAGCAAGGTGAGAAACAGTTGTATAAGGAAAAGTTTAGAGCCACTTGGAATTACCAAACATTTTGTCCAGCCTCTCCCACAGGGTGTCCCTCCTCAAAGTAAATTGAGGGCCTTGAAAACCCAAATCAAAGAAGGCAGCATCAGTAATGAACTCATTGAACCTGGCCGTAGATGAAACCAAAAGTGATCTGCCACCACCTTTTTCATTAGGTGAAGTGATTCAGCTGAAATCACCTCCCAAAATCCAAAAGGAGTTAATGTAATGACCTAGCTGCAGTGAATCTTGGCAAAGGATCTGTTGTTGGATGACATTACAACTGGCATAGATAAATGTAGCATATCCTAGCTGAGCTCCAAAAGAAAATTGGATATGGATAAATTGGGAATGGCTTTGAAGAATAGACCACTAAAATTCATATCTAGCAAAGATCCAAATTTTGTTATTCAAATTGGAAAAATAAGTAAACTTAGGAAACTTGTTTAGAATGTTTTGAAAATATTTAGTAACCATGGGCTCTAAGAGAGGAAAACACCATACTTTGTGAGTTGTAATAAGATATATTAATCTTTTGAGTGAGGAGGGGTGAGCCATCCCCCTTAAATTCCAACACCGAAAATTAATCACTGAGAAAAGGGTTTCCCCTTCCCTATGTTTCTGGGGTAGGGTTCAGCTTGAGTGTTTGTGGGAGGACCATCCAGTGAGTGAACGTCCAATAACTATTTTAATTCCAATCTACTTTTCTTTTTCTTGTTGCTTTTCTAAACATGCCACACATTAGTGAGCACATCAGTCAGATTGTTTAGGGTAGGATCATCTAATTTATGAGGATTGATATCCAATAAACTCTCATATTGAGTAGCAATGTCCAAATGTCCCTCCTCAGCAGGAAAAGAGCTAACTTCTAATGTGGGGATTGAAATGACCCCCAGATCTGCATAAGGTGTAGCCACTGAGGGGTTGATAATGTCAATTTGAATTGCCAAGTCACAATCAAATGAACTTTTTGGGGTTGTCATAGTTGTAGATGGGACCACAGATTTCACAGCTGAAATCCCCCCTCCTTTAGTACAGGATGTTCCACAACCTCAGTAGAAGGAATAACAACTGCATTCTCTTTGTGAGGGCCAATAGGCTTCTTTTTGGAGGGTGGGTGGATTCTATATCATCTATCCACAGTATGACCAAATATTCTACAGTGAGGAAAATTAAGAAGTCTCTGTTCCACAATTTTTTTTGGTCAAAAGCCTTCCTCTTCTGATCCAATCCACACCGTTTTCAAATCTAGGAGGGTTATATCCCTTTCAACTAAAATTCTAGCACCAGTAGGTCTAGCCATATAGTAGGTAGGAGCATCCACCTTTAATGGATGTACAAGGGCATGACTTATATTAAAGAGGACTTTTTGATGGTAATATTGAATAAGAAGGTCTGGTAATTTGAGCCACAGTGGAACAATAAGAGGCTCCTTATTAGAAATATATATAT
>NEWO01000202.1:23907-43309 GCA_003013225.1 Phalaenopsis aphrodite
AATGGTGGCTAACTTTGCTCTCCTAGGGTTTGGGATCCATGGCAGTGTAACTTTTTCCTTCATCTGCATTAGTCTGTAATGCTCTAAGTGTCTTTGTTGGGGTTTCTCTTAGTGATTTGGGCACTTATATTTCCTTGCTGGGGTGTTGGTTTGGTGCTTTTATCTTTCCTGGGTATTTCTTTTTTTAAGGCGATTTTGTTATCATTCCATTGGATTGGCCTTTCATGGTTTGCCTTTCCATTCTTCCTGTTGGAGCTCTCTGCTCTCTGTTCTTCCTCGCTGATTATGGATGAATCTTTGCAACAAGCTGACCCTAATTATGTCGGAAAAACCATATTCTGGTGTTACTTCTTTCACTATATATCTAGATAATAAACTTGTTTTCCCTCAATCATACCATGATGCTTTGGTTTGGGATGAGGAAAGCTGTTTGTTAAAGAAAGCCTAAAGGGGGCTAAATATTCCCTCATCTTTTCTTAACTGAAATATCTAACCTCTCCACCAAATGAAAATTTACCCTGATTAGTAATTTTCAATTTGGTCACCCTAAAATGGACCTAATCAAAATACCTTTGATGACTTCAAGTTTATTTGTCATTCGAAGGTGGGTTTATTCGACGACAGACATGTAATGATCCAACTGACCAATGAAGAAGATTATGCACAAATTCTCTCCAAAAAGCTCATCAATATTAGAAGTTTTCAAATGAAGTTGCTAAAATGGAGACCCTGGTAAATAGCTCCCCATTATCCCAATCTAGTTTAAGCTTTCGGGTTGAAGTTTCTCTATTGCAACCATAAAGTTCTATTTTTCATTGGTGCACTATTGGGTAAGCCTATGAAACTTGATATTTACACTTTCAATTTGTCCAGACCATCTGTATCTTGATATCTTGTGGAGAGGGACATTACTCTTCCCCCAATTGAAGAAGTTTGGTTAGGCATTAACCATAATATTTGTTATAAAATTATAGTTATGGTGCAAAAGCCATATTATTGCTCCCACTAAAAAAAAATTTGCCACACTGATGAAAAGTGTTTTAGGCTCCATCCATCACAAAAATTTGATAAAAATGCCAAGTTGGCCCCTAATACAACTCTTACTCCATTTGTGCCCTTACACGTTGATGAACCTGCACCTGTTGTGGGTGTTGAGGTCCTCCGCTTTGAGTCTACTGATCCTGGAGAGCAATTTTTGTTGCAGCAAGTAGACATTATTCATAATACTTTTAAAACACATATCATCTCTCATGTTGATGCTACAGTGGCAGATTTATAAGATCTCCATATTCAGGTTGATCAGACAAAGGATCCAAAACAAAATGCTCTAACTGAATCCACCAATGCTCCCATTGCTAAGATGCAGCAAAATTGGAGGCTGACTCACAGATTAAGAAAGCTAGGAGAAAAAAGAAAAGTTAGATGGAGGGGAAAATCTCCTCGGATGATGCTCTTATCATTTAAAGCTCTTATTTCACTGGACGGGAGTCCCTGACCAGACTCACTAGAGATACATCTAAACCCTATCATCATGATTAATTTCTTATATCACAACATTAGGGGGATTGCCCACCCCCATTCATTAAAAATACTTCAACATCTCAATAGGAAGTACAAATTTTGGTGTTTGGCCATCCTAAAACCTTTGGTTCATAAAAACTCTAATAAAATCTAAAAAAACTTTCCCCAGCTTTGACCTATGGGTTAATTATAATAATAAAATCTGGTTCTTTTATAGAATGAAAATTAGATGCTCTTTATTAATCAATCATCCACAGTTTCTTCACGTCTCTTTTGAAATGTCAGACAACACAGGGTATGTTACAACTATCTATGCAAGATACACTAAATCTGCTAGGGAAGAGCTCTGGACTAATCAGCATATCATAGGTTCAACTATGTCCTCCAGTTGGTTGGTTGGGGGCAATTTTAACTTCCTTTCATCTCCCACTAAAAAAAAAGGTGGCAGGTCTACTAATATAACATACATGACTAAGTTCAGTAACAATATCAAGACGGCAGGTTTGTTTGACCTTGGTTACTTTGGGTCTCAGTTCACCTGAAGAAGGGGGAAAACTTGGGAAAGGTTTGATAGTTTTCTTACAAATGATCACTGGTTCCAAAGCTTTCTGCACAGTTCTGTTACCCATTTCAATTTTGCAAGATCTGATCATAGACCTTTGCTCTTTTCAATTAATGCATCCTCTTACACAAGCCCAAAATCTTTTAGATAACTGAATATGTGGTTATCCCATCCAAATTTCCTCAATACCATTTTATCTTATTAGAAAGATGTTTCTCATCATAATCCTCTTATTAAACATTGGTTCTTACAGAAAAGGGTCAGTAAAGTGCTTAGGCATTGGAACTTTTCTTCCTTTAGGGATGTTTACAGGTTGGTGGAAATAGTTCAGTATGACATGTTTCAATTTAAAAATGCCAATACTGTTTATGAAGCCTCTATTTTTGCAGCCAATCAAAAGTTCATTGTTATTATTGCTTGGTTAGAAAGTTTTCTCCAATAAAAGGCTGCCATCAAAAAAATCATAGATGGTGATACAAATACCAACTACTACCATTCTTGCATCAAATACATGAGGAAGTGTAATGTCATCCACAGTATTCTGAATTCTCATGGCATCAGGATTCAAGATGATTCTGTCATTGCATTAGATGTTGTGGAGTATTTGACCAGAGAAAAATATGTTAAGATTTTCATACCTTTTTTATACTAGTTTTAATGATATTGCACTTTAAAGAAATGTATTTTTGATGTTTCATTACAGGAATGATGAATTAGGGTCAATGGAGCAAAAAGATGCAAAAAGGAGTGAATTTGGAGTGAAAATGACCAAAATGTGGAGATTTGAACTAGGCTGCCAACGACGTCCTCGACGCCGCCGACGATGAGTTTTTCCTTAGGCTACATGAAAAAATTCTCCAGAAGTCCACCGACAGCACCCTCGATGCCACCGATGGCAAGCTCAGCGTTTATGCCTACTCAAGCTTCGGATAAGGCAAAAATTTGAAGGGATGCTTCGGATACTCTTGGGAAAGTTCATCCACAACTTTAAAAGAATATTTTGGCCAAAAATTGAAGAGGTCCTGGTTGTTAGAAAAGTTCCATTAGTGTGTAGAGAGTTTACTAGAGTGTCTAAATTGTCAGGAATTCTTCGAGAGATTGTAAGAGTAGAGGGAAAGTGAGAGATTTCTTCCTCCTTGCTGCTTCGAAGAGGAATTATGTGTGAGGAAGATTGATTACTTTCACTCCTGCGTGGATCAATGAATTATATATGATAGAGAATGTTCCTATCTACCACTATTCCAATTTTGTCCCAACGAGAAACCAGATGAATGAAATTTACTAATATTTAATGGACGAAACTGACGACTTGGAAACAAGAGAAAACTGACATGTTAGTTTTTCTGAAACACTCCTAAATCCCATTTTGAAACATTGGAACTTTTTCATTTCTGTAAAACTTTTACCGACAATGATGATCGGTAAATTTTCTAAAGAAAGTGTCATTTTGAATTACTGCATTCAAAGAGGAATGTTGATCGACATTGGATCAATAATTGTGCAGTCAGTTTTGGGCCTGATCGTTAATTGATCAACTTATGGGCTTGGACACCCCTCCACAATTTTCTCACTTTGCAGTGAGTTCCAAGTGTCGTATGAAAATTGGGAAAAGGTACTGCAACCTTGGAAGCCTTTGGATCTAACTGAGAGATTCCCAGTGTTTGAAGATGAAATTGACATGGCCATCATAGTAGATCAATCATCTTATAATTCACTGTCAGTTCAACCCTTAGTCCATGATAAGTCTTTCGTGATCCTGTGCCGAATCAAGAAATTGGAAACGGAGGTTCAAAATGTCATGAATACGATTAATAATATCTCTAATTTCTTCAATCATCTAGACTGGAGGATGAAGGAACATTTTGAGCACTCTAGACATTTAGAAGATAGCTTAATACGATTAATGAGGAGGATGAAGTTAATAGAAGAGGATTCCACTAAAGAATTTCCATTCTGACCCTACAACCTCTTCGTTCTTGTGCAATCAATGGGTGATCTCAGAGGAGAATCGAGTACCGAGTCTGAGGATTAGTAGATTTATATTACTACCTATCTGTCTATCTATGTATTTTGATTTGAACTTTATATTTTATTTGCTTTAGAATTATGCTTGTAGATCTCTATATAGTTGAGACTAAGCATATGATGTTTTGTTTTCAGCATTTTGAGTGTTGTTGCTTAGATTGAGACGCTGAATTAATGTATTGAGGTTGAGAAAATACTAAACTTATGTGTGTTATGTAACGTATATTGTACCCCTTGAAATTTTTATATAAATGAGATGTTTTGTGTTGTGAAAGTTTATATGTGTTAGGTACATCATTTAGTCACTTTAAATTATATCTATAATGATTAAAAATATGTCTTTAAGGCTTAAAATTGATCAAAATCGCAAAAATCCAGAAGTTGGACAAAATCAATAGAGCCCGCCGACGGCGCCCTCGATGCCACTGACGGCGAGAATTTCCCAAAACTTAGGATTTTAATTCCAATTGAGCACGCCGACGGTGCCATCAACCCCACCAACAGTGTGCTCACAAAAAAACACCTTTAACCGTGATTTTGACCAGTCAACCGCCACTATTCATCATCCCTTCCTCCTAAAAACGTCATTTTTGAACTAGGGCTTGAAATATCTTAGATTGGGAGGTGATTTCAAGGATTTTTGACACCGGATTTAATCATATCTAGGTAAGAGCTTCACTCCAAACTAAAAATATTTGTATTTAACCATGATTTTTTGCCACATTGAGGAGATTCAAAAAAATTGAGAATGTGAAAAACATTTGGGAAGAAATTCATGGATCTTAATGTTGAACTCTTAGAATTACTATTGGAAGCCATGATTAGTATATTTGAAGTAATTTTTAGAATTTTTCTATAATTTGATTAGATTGAAATGGCTCCACATCAAAAGATAAGAGTTGAGTTCGACGAGTCTCCCTTCGTGAATGTGATGGCTCAAACAAAATTTACTTCCATATTTAAAGGAAAGAAGTGTATACAAGATTGAGTTTTTAAAAGTTCGGGAGGAGAAATTGAACAAATTATTGCCGAGCGAAGGTGGGAAAACTTTTGTTACACAACCAATATAGCTGATGCAAATGTTGTTAAGGAGTTCTACGCCAATGTGATTTATTCTGATGACGGAATCGTTCAAGTGCATGGATTTCTGTTGAGTTTACTGCCGCCCGCATCAACACTTTTTATGAAGTCTCAGACTCTTTTAGCTGCCAATATGAATCCTTTAGTACGATGGAAGACCCCCTAAATGATGTGATCAACTTTCTCACTGATGGGAAAGGAACATGGAAGAGAAAGCAGCGAGAACGGGTAAATTTTTCTATTTCCATGCTGAATGCCACCTCTAAGGCGAGACACTATTTTATTTCCTCTACTCTGTTACTGACTTATCACCATAGTGAGGTAACTAGAGATAGAGCTATTCTGAATTTTTGTATTTAGAATAATAGAACTATAAATGTGGGGAGAATTATTCTTAAGAATATATTGACTACGATGAGGAGTGAAACTAGTGGACGTCTAAGACATCTTGGACTTATTTATACAATTTGTAAACTTTCTGGCGTGGAAATTGAAGATGAAGAATGGGTTTACCCTATGAAACCCATTATTAAAGCTAATTTGAAGACTTATGAATCTCATGAGAAATGAAGAATCGGGAGTAGAAGTCAAGAACCTTCTACTAGTAGAGACGTCCCCTCTACAAGTTAGACCTTCCACCTTTGAGTTCCCCTACCCTCTCTGATTTGATGAATGAGTTGACCTTGCAGCAGAAGAGCATAGAATTGATAAATGAAAGGATTGGAGTACCTTCAGATGCATTCCAATTTTGAGGTAGCCTATTATGAAGCTCAGGCTTGACACTACAAAGGTGAGCTTGATGTTACTTTCCCTGAGTGCCCCCGATATACTCAATATCAGCCTGATCCACCTGCTGATCAAGGAGATGAAGATATAGCTTAGGATTTTGATGTTGAATGAAATTCATGTACTTGTACTTGTACTTTTATTTTTGTAACCTGTTTGTAATAGAAATGGATGTTTGTGTCTTTGGACTTTCATTTTTATTATTTCATTGTACTTGGATGATTTTTAATTTTTGTTATAAAGTTAGTGTTATAGTTAAATGTGCATGTGTAGTTTAATAGATATTGAGTACTATTTTGTGGATTGCAATGTAAAGTGATTTTTATTTTGCATTTTAGTTTTAATTGTTTTGTATTGTGTTTGTGTTAGGAAATATTGTGCTTGTTTAATGTCTTCGTTTTATACTTATTTTAAATTTTCATTACCCGGAAATTCCTCTAATGATTTATATGTGTAGAAATCTCCTAATATGACAGGCCAGGTGAAGTAAAAATTTGAGAAGGCCTGCAAAAATTTCAGAATGATGAAAATGCCTATAATACTGAGGTATGATTTATATTTATAGTTTTTATTTTCACCTGTATTATTTCATATTTTAAAATTTAAGTTTAGGGGAGGGAAGAAAAATATTAACTATTAGATGTCTTCTATTTCAATATTTTAAAAAATTATTTATATGATTTCATGTAGTGAATTTAATTTAGGTAACTATATTTTTTGTAACTATTTAAATATTATGTTAGATTAAAAAAAATATTTTTGTAATGAAAATTAATTTTGTAACTTAAGATATTTAGTATAAGAGAATAAGATTATAGTTAACTATTTAAAGTAAAGAAAACTAAATTTTGAAGTATTAAGAATCTGGAAATTCATTTAAGAAGAAAAGATTGGGGCTCAATGATGTAAAAACTATGAAATATTTATAAGGTAAAGGAATGCTTTGAGTTTCAAATTTAGGGAAAGAAAAGTGAAGTTCAAAATCATTAAAGGCTATCCAGATATAGTAATCCTCACTTGAAAAAGGAAAAAGAAAGGATTGAAAATAATCCCTGAAAAGAAAAGAAAGATATATAGGATTGAAAGCAATCCAAATGAAAGAAAGAAAAGAAAGAAAAACATTATGGAAGTGAAGAGAAGCTTGAGGATATGCCTAATCCAAAATTGGCTTCACTGGACCTACCTAAAGGGAAAACTTAAATACATTCTTGAACTTATGTTTATTGAAAAGATATTTTACTAGTAGAGATCTCAGGAAGTTCTTATCTTTTGGATATTCTAAGTGACTTAACATTGCAACATATAGTCATTCTTGAAATGAATAGAAGACTAGAACTCTTAAACTTGCTAACTAGATAATCTTGTGGCTACAGAGTTAATTCAATTACTTGAATTTTTTCTTAAAATATCACTATGATATTTATTTAAATCAAAATTATAGTATTTCTGAATTAAAATTTTACGGCAGCACATCATAACTTTTATATAGTACTAAAATTACTTGAGGACAAGTGATAGTTAACTTTAGAGGATTTTGACCAGAGGAAAATATGTTGAGATTTTCATACCTATTTTATACTTTTTTTAATGATATTGCACATTAAAGAAAGGTATTTTTGATGTTTTGTTGCAGGAATGATGAATTAGGGTCAATGGATCCAAAAGATGCAAAAAGGAGAGAATTTGGAGTGAAGAAGACCAAAATGTAGAAATTTGAACTAGTCCGCCGACGACGGTGAGTTTTTCCCGAGGCTACAGGGAAAAATTCTCCAGAAGTCCGCCAACGATGCCCTCGAGGCCACCGACGACGAGCTTGACAGTTATGCCTACTCAAGCTTTGGATAAGGCCAAAATTTGAAGAGATACTTACACAACTCTTGGGAAAGCTCATCCACAACTTTAAATTTTGGCTGAAAATTACAGAGGTGCTGGATGCTAGAAAGGTTCCATTAGTGTGTAGAGAGTTTACTAGAGTGTCTAAATTGTGAGGAATTCTTTGAGAGATTGTAAGAGTGGAGGGAAAGTGAGAGATTTCTTCCCCCTTGCTGCTTCGAAGAGGAATTTTATGTGCTGTAAAGAAAGGAAGAGATTCAGAGGAACTTTGAAGAGTGTTCTTGGGAAGAAATTAGAGATAAGTTATTTACTTTTTGTAGTTTGTATGAGTTTGATTTTATATATGAATTCTTAGTTTTGTTGTTTTCCACATTAGATCTGAGTAGTTTTCTCTCTCTTTTTCCTTATCTCAAAATTTGTGAAATGGTGATTTGAATTGGTGAAACCATGAAAATGTTTAAGAAATTGTGATGATCTTTTCACTTCGATCTTAATTACTTTCAATCTGGCCAATTGATTTGTTAAAATATGCTGAGTTTTACAATTAAAGTGAAGATTACATCCAAGATTCAGGGAGGTCAAAGTCCTTAGAAGTTGGGTGCAAATAAATAGGGAAATAATATTATCGGGCGTAGAATTGGAGATTTTAGAGTGATAGAATAAAATCCCTAATTTGGTCCTATCGTTTCGGTGCTGAAGTGTAGATGTTAGCCCTCAGGTGAGGGGAACATGGGATCTCCAAAGTGAGAGCCGGTATCCTCCCAGCCTAGCCGCAGATTCAGTAAACAAGCCTAAGATTAGTCAATATTCTTTATGCCTGGACCAAAAGATAAATAATAGGTATGCTCCTATTTGGCACAATAAAATTTAAACTAATTCACTTTATCCATTCACTATAATTTCTTGACAAAGAGAAGGATGATTTCTTATATATTGAATATCACATTTAAACTTTCATTAGTATCATTAGTTATTTAATAGTTATTAAAATTACTTATTTATATCAATTGCCTATTAGTGACATTAAAAAAAATTGAACTTCATTGTTGTGATTAAAGTATTGCTTTTCTAAAAATCTTAGTCAGCAGTTCTAAACTTACTCCCTGTGGGATCGATATCTAGGACTCCATTAGAGTCCTATATTACTTGAGTGATGCGTATACTTGCGTTGATAAGTGTGACTTTACAATTATTGAATATTTATTACATCCATATTTAATTTATACTTTTGAGCATATATAAACTCGTCGCTCAGTATTCACAAGGAATTCAGAACTCACCTCCTTATCTTAGACCCAGCTGGATTTTTCTTTATTCTAGGAGAAGGCAACCAATGTCAATACATTAAATCTAATTGATATTCAAACAGAGGAAAAATTTTGGGGTGCTCTTAATAGAATAGATGCTTGCAAAACGGCTGGATCAGATTGATTTTTTTCAAATTTCTATAATAAAACCTGACAAATTATTAAGGTTGATGTAATACAAGCAATACTTTCTTTCTTCAGTGAGAATTCCCTTCCTAATTATTTTAGTGCATCTAATATAGTGTCGATTTGCAAATTTTTAAAGAACTCTCAGGGGTGGAATTTCAAACTCATTTCCCTCACCACTATTTTTAGTAAAATTATCAGCAAGATAATTGTTAACTAGTTGAAGCCTCATCTTTTCAATCTCATCACGACCAGTCAGGCTACTTTTACCATTGTAAGAGGCATCAATGATAGTGTCCTACTAGCTCAAGAACTAGTGACTGAGATTGACAAGCTTCGTAGAGAGGGTAACTTAGTTTACGAACTTTATGTGAGGAAAGCATATGACACCATCAACTGGGATTTCATCTTGAATACTCTAAGGGCTAACAGTTTTCCCCCCATTTTCTGGGATCTTATATCAAGGTGGCTATAAGGTAATGTTAATTTTATCCTCATTAATGGAAGGGCTCATGGTTTTTTCATTGCTAATTGGGGAATTAAGCAAGGAGATACACTATCCCCCACTCTTTTCATTTTGGCAATGTATTATTTTTCCAAGCTTCTTGATAGTAAAATTTTCTTTCAATTCCTTTAATTTGATTCACCATAGGTCCAATCTGCTAGTTAGTCACCTCCGGTATGCAGATGATATCATCTTATTTCTCAGGGCTACCAAATTAGCTGCTAAGAAAATTATGCAATGTCTTGAAGACTTCCAACAGTGCTCTGGTAAGGAATTCAGTCCCACCAAATGTACCTTACTATTTAGCTGCAGAACTAAGGATCATTTCAAATAGTAGATACAACATTTCATAGGGGTTTTCATTGTTGTGATTCCATTTAATTATCTTGGGGTCGCACTTATCAAAGGTAAGTTAAAGCAGATGCAGATTAACAATTAGCTTAGCTGTTGGATCAGTTCCTTCCTTTCCAATGGGCGTAGAATTACCCTTCTGAAGAGCATACTAACCACCTTTCCACAGTATATCTTATGGATGTCTGGGATGAAGAAAAGCACTCAGCTCCATTTGGAGAGATGTTTTAATAGGTTCTTATAGTCAGGTCAAAAGAAAGAAACTCTATTGAGCCAGCTAGCACAAAGTTGTCAGGCCTTTTATTGCTGTTATTCTAGGCTTTAAAGGGAAACTTAAATTATAACAAATCAACCTCTACAAGCTTTGGATTAATTTCAGGTAGTAGGACTCACTCTAGGTTAAAATTTTGGTGTGTAAATATTGCAAGGGCACTCATCCCAATTTGGTTGTTAGAAAAATTGAGGACTCTAAACTTTTAGTTAATCTCCTAAGGAGCTGAAAATTTTTTCTTATGAGATATGAGTCAGTGCAAAATTAACTTTTGGTTGGACAAGTGGTGTCCAGATGATATGCTGCAACATGTTGATTAAAATCTAAATTTTGACTTAAGGGCAGATTGCTAAGAAGAAAATAAATGATCCATTGATCTACTGCATACCATGTTGACACATTCTTCTACTGAAGCTATATCAAGACTACCCATTGATGTCACAAGAAAGCATTCTATTGCTACCTCTGCTTGTAAAACTCAAAACCTAAACCAGGTTATTTATTCTAAATAGTATCAATGGGATTATGTCTCGTGTGGTGATTGTATTTGTAACAAATTCCTCACTCCTTTTATGTCTTTCCTAGGTTGGAGATTTTTCCACCATTTTTTGACTATTGATGATAACCTCAAGGTCAAGGGGTCTCTCTAGGTGCTGGCTATTTATGCAGGCAAAAGAGTCTTCTGCTTATTACTTTTTTTAGTTCCCTTACTCCAAAATTTTTTGGAATAAATTTACCAAATGCTTAACTATTGATATGCTATTGTTGGACCGAATCAATTAACTCTACTGAAAAAAATGGGTTAAGGTAAATTTTTCATTTATCTTTGCACGGTTCATCTGGATGGCTAGGAGTCAGTAAAATTTGAAAACTGACCAACTTTTACTTTGAAGGTTGTTGCCAACCATAAGATATTCCTCCTTAAACTGATCTCCTTTAAGAATTTCCCGAATTTATGCAGTTTTTCCTAACATGCTCCTAAATTAAAGCCACAAAGGTGCTTTGGTTGAGATCAACACCCCCCTCCCACCATTCATTAAATCCAACACTGATGGAAGTTATTGATGTGCCTCTGGTGTGTGTGATTTTTCTGCATGTTTTATATTAATTTAAATCCCCAATAAAAATGCCAAGAACTTGACCCATCCCAAATTTTATGCAGTAATTTAGATGGAAAAAAACTTGACCTAATTTTTATTAAGTATATAATATGAAAATTCAAAATGTTTATAAAATATTAAAAATAGTACACACACTAGGGATTCTATGCAAGTGCGCGTATCATTTTAAGCGATAGATGAATTTCTTTAAAAACCTCAGTATCGATCCCACAAAGAAGTGTAGTAAGGAATCCCTTAAGTTAATTCTAGTCTACTACTTTGAAGTCTTAATTTAGAAGATGTAAACTCTTATGATAATAACATAAATCACAATATTCAAATTATAAAAAATAAAGTAATAAATACAAGTTAAATAGGGTTTATTGAATGTTAACAAAAATGTAACTAAAAGAACTAAGTTTACAAAACTAATTTCTAAACCTCAAAGTTAAATTTACTAAGGCTAAACAAAGTTTTGTGACGAAGAGTTCAAATTTAAGAAAGCATCATTCCCCTTTATAATGAGTATATGGATTGTGAAGAAATTAAAATCATTTAAAAAAATATATATAAACTATTTTGTGTCAAATAGAAGCAATCATATTTTTTACCCTCTTCTAANGTGCTTTGGTTGAGATCAACACCCACCTCCCACCATTCATTAAATCCAACACTGATGGAAGTTATTGATGTGCCTCTGGTGTGTGTGATTTTTCTACATGTTTTATATTATTTTAATTCCCCGGTAAAAATGCCAAAAACTTGTCCCATCCCAAATTTTATGCAGAAATTTAGATGGAAAAAAACTTGACCTAATTTTTATTAAGTATGTAATATGAAAAATCAAAATGTTTATAAAATATTAAAAATAGTACACACACTAGGGAATGCGCGTATCATTTTAAGTAATAGATGAATTTCTTTAAAAACCCCAGTATCGATCCCACAAAGAAGTGTAGTAAGAAATCCATTAAGTTAATTCTAGTCTACTACTTTGAAGTCTTAATTTAGAAGATGTAAACTCTTATGATAATAACATAAATCACAATATTCAAACTATGAAAAATAAGGTAATAAATACAAGTTAAATAGGGTTTATTGAATGCTAACAAAAATGTAACTAAAAGAACTATGTTCACAAAACTAATTTCTAAACTTCAAAGTTAAATTTACTAAGGCTAAACAAAGTTTTGTGAGGAAAAGTTCAAATTTAAGAAAGCATCATTCCTCTTTATAATGAGTATATGAATTGTGAAGAAATTAAAATCATTTAAAAATATATATATAAACTATTTTGTGCCAAATAGAAGCAATCATATTTTTTACCCTCTTCTAAGTTCATAAAAGATATTAACTAATCCAGAGTTTGTTCTTTAATTCTCTGGTTAAGCTGGGAGGATACCAACAGCCACTCCAGAGCTCCCACTGCTCCCTTGCTAGAGGGCTAATAATCTCTCATCAGTTTCCAATCAATTGGCCCAAATTGGGGATTTCAATCTGTCACCTTAAAATCTCTAATTCTACATCCAACAAAGTATATTTCCCTATTTATTTGCACTCAACCTCATGGATGAAATACTCTCTCATGAAATGAAATGTGATTCTCACTATGTTGTAGAAATCATAGCCCTTTCAGATCATATGTCTCTGAACATTTGAATTCGCAAAATTGAAAAGTAAATGAAGATCAAATTTTGAATCATCACAAATTTTTAACATTTAAAACCATATAAAACAAAATCAATTCTTCACAAAACCAAATCTCATTGTAGGGAGAAGGATAAAAAACACTACTCAGAATTCACGAGCAGGGTACAACAAAATTCAAATTTTACATATATAAAAAAGTTTACAAAACAAAAGAAATAAAATACACAACTTATCACACAATCCTTCCTAAGCAAATCCCAAGAAATTATTTTCAAGCCTTTCTCTCTTTACAAGCACTAGCAATTCTCTCTTAGAAATGTAATGAAGAAGAAATTTGTCAACTTCCCTCTCCTCTTACAATCCTTGATAAAAATCTTGAAGTTCTTGAGTTTCTCTCTCTCTCTCTCTCCTTTTTCTTCTTCTCACTCTCACTCACACACACACACACACACACACACACACACAACACACACTCACACCCCAAAACTCCTCTCACAATCCCTGGACTTCACTCTCCTTTTTAAAGGTTGCCTTCAAAAAGAGTTCAAAATTCCCTCCAAATGTCTATCCAAAAGTTAACTCGTTTGAATTCAAAAGATATGTCCATTGATACAAGAGACATATCCCATCATAAAAGAACCTTCAATAGTGTCTAGATGCAATGAATCACTTAAAGGGGTGTTTAGAATAAGTGTCTCTTTGAAAATTTGAGCAAAAAATTATCTCGAACCGCCGTAATCCGCAAAAAGTTAGCTCTGGCCCATCTTGCACCAGCTCTCTGTCAAAGGGCACATCATGCACTGATTAGGTGCATCTTGCACCACTCTGCAAAAGCTCCACTATTTTGCTCTGTTTGGCTTCGTTTCAGCTCCATTTCACCCTGTCTTAGTTGTGCATCGCTCCTAACAGATATACCTACAAAATGAGCATGAAAACAATTTTTCCTTAAATTGTAATTTCCTTCAAAAATATTTAAGAAATGTAAAACATATTAAATATAGAAAGGCATATCTAAATGTGTCAAGTCAAGATTTTCTTTCTTGCTTGATTTTACTCCAAATTGCACCATTTTTTGCTTCACTTTCTCCAAAAGTTCATTTCTTGTACGTGAAACCAAAAATATGCAAAATACCTTTCTTTTAATGTGTAATATCATTGAAAATCATTAAAATCAAGCATAAAATATGTATGAAAATGTAGGTAATTTTTAGGCGTTTCAAAATCTCCCAAACTTAAATGTTACTTGTCCTCATGCAACCCTTTTACAACATTAAAATATGACTTTGGATAGCAATTAAATTATAAACTCCTATACTTTAGTTTAATAAATAAAATAGTATAATTTAGGGAAAACTTTTAAATAATTTAGATTAAATCTATAAGTTTAAGAATACTTAGTAATCAAATGTAAGATTTCTGATTCTCCATTTTTTTAAGTAGAATTATAATTTATTATATCAAGAATACTTAGAATATCCATATGAAAATGGATTTCATAAAAACTTTACCATTAAGGGTGTTAATACTCAAAAATAAGTTTAGAAAATGTAATAAAGCCTTTTCCTCAACTTGATTCAAGTGAAGCCAAATTTTGATTTGACATCTCCTCAAGCTTCTCATCACATTCTTTTTTTTTCTTTTCTTTTTCAAGTAATGATTACTATATGTGGATAGCCTTTAATAATTTTGAACTTCACTATCCTCTTCTTAAAGTTAAAACTTTTTACCTTTCTCTACTTTATAAATTCATATCAATTTTGATGATTTTTCATAAAGTCTCAATCTTTTCTTCTTATGTGAAACTATAAGATTCTTAATACTTCAAAAATACAGTTTCCTTTACTTTAAATAGAAAAACATAGTCTTATCGTTTCATATAAAATATCTTTAACTTTAGAATTGACTTTTATTATTAAAAACTTTTACCTAAATTTACCATAATATTTACAAACATAAATATAGTCATTTAAAGATAAACTCTAATATCTAAGGTCATGTTAAATTAATTTTAAAAATTTAGTTAACTGAGGACAAATAAAATTTAGTCTAATTCTTTTTAAATAAATTTTTTCTTTCCCCCAAACTTGAGTTTTTAAATATTTTACACTTAATTTCATAAAATGTCAGAAAGAAAAAGTAAAAATTGAATGTAACAAAAAGAAAAAGTAAAAATTGAATCTCCTAACTACTACAACATCCTATCAAATTCATATACATGCATAATTAGGATAGAAAAACTACAGTAGAATGTAAATCTACCCTAAACATGCTTGAAATAATATTAAACAAAAATGGAAGTATTCAAACTTTAAAATTTATTTTTCTTCCTACCCCCAAACTTGATTTTAAACATGTATAACATTAAATATAGAAAATATAAGAAAGAAGAAAAACAGTTCATAAATTCAATCTATCACAAGCATCTACAAGTATTCATCAGAACAGAACAATATGCAATAGAAAGTAAGTCTAAACTAAAACATGCTCGATAAAATGGAAAGAAAGGTCTAACAAACAAAACGGATATCGACAAAGGACTATATATATTTATATGTTCTCCAAATCTTTATATTATTGTAACACAAATACAAACTCACAAGATAAATGAGATCAATGCTTCCTTTAACTCATTGCATCTCACTAACTTACATATAATTTCTAATGAAATCACTGCAGAGATATATTGGGTACTTATAAATGATTTTTTGGATTCTAATCCCAAAGATAAGATTACACCTGATATATTGGTTCACACGAACCCCAGGCATCACCATATCCCAATAATTAAGCACCTCTAACAGTTATATGGATAGTGTAAATTTATCCACATGTTACTCATCAAATAGGTTAGCTACTTTTATCAAATGAAAACAAAGTCAGAGAAAATAAGTAACAAAATTGAGATGAATATTGTAGCTATTAAAGTTCATGATGTCTCTTGTAAAACTCAAGTTCGTGTGAAACCTGAGTCGTAGCAGACTCTTCAATCCAACTACTATAAGATAATATATAAGTCTAGCAATAGTAAGAAGTTATGGATTCACCTCCCTCAAAATACACAAAAACCTAATCAAACCATTAACAATCCAAACATCTACCAATCATCAATCAAACTGATCAATACACACTAAAATAAACACAATATAACACTAACAATCATAACTCTCAAGCACACTACATCAAACCACACTGCTAAGTATGTGTTGCCTTTCATAAAGTGCTTTGTTTAACGTCGTCAACCTGACAAATGATTCCTCCTGGATCAAAATTCCATTCAAGTAATCCTTGATCAATCACCCAATCTTTTCCAGTTCAAGGGATTCCTACAAAATCCTCGAATTAAAATTCCTTTGAGTCTTCCTTTTCAAATTGATTCATACCCTTATTCCTCATATTTCTTTCTAGATCTAGTATTCTTCTTGTTATTTTCTCAATTTTCATATTAATATCATATTTAAATTTAATAAGAATTGGATTTTTATATGTTACTTCATGATCTCCAAAATTTTGGATCATATTCTCTCTAGATAATTCACATTCTAGATCAAATTCTTCTAGGTTACTCTTTTTTTCAGGGTTGTATTTCAATTCTTCCCCTAGGTACTGAGTAAATGGTAGAGGTGGTATGTTATATTTACCTTAGTTAAGGAAACCAGTTTTTCTAATTCCTTGGGAATTTTTTCCATTGGTATTTCTATCTCATTATCCTCATCTCTCAACTCAAAGTTCTTATGAAACATATCCTGAAATTCTCTACTAAATATTAGTTCGATAGTTTTAAATCACTCATCATTCATCTCTTTAGGGTTTATCTCATGGTCACTAGGTAAAATCTCTTGGGGTAACTGTTAAGTGCATTATTAATATGCCTTAGTTGGCTTTTTTTATTAGTTATTGCGACCTCTTGATTTTCCAGCTCACGCTTCATTTGATCACAAACTCTTCTAAAATTGATTCCTTGTCCTCATCATCTACATTTGAATTAAAATGAGGATGATTATTAATTGAGTTAATAATTTGCCCTAGTTGGTTTTAAATATTACTTATTACGGTCCCTTGACACTCCAGCTCACTCTCCATTTAAATAACAACCTCTTCTAATAAATCCTTCTCCTCATTCTGTGGGTTGAAGTTAAAATTATGAGGAAAAGCAAGTTCATTATTATAATAGCCATGATTTTTCCAACTACATTTCTGATTAAATTAATCATCTTCACAATTTTGGCCTTCTTGTCCAAAATTATTATTCTTTTTAAAATTTAAATGATTTTCCCAACCTGTATTGTAATAGTCGGAATAAGGATTGCATATCTGATGACTAGTTTCAAAATAATTAGACTCAATCAATTGTCTAAAATAAATTTTCTTTAATAACTTGGGCTCCTTGAGGATATCTTTCTATGTATTGATCCAACTTCCTCTCAATATCTGCAACCTGAAATTAAAATTGTAAGCATATCTTCTTGAAAATTTGTCACTCTCTTGGGGTTTATTCTTAAGGTTATCACAATAATACATTCTAATGTGCCCTTGAAGTAGTCCCGAAGAATGAAGCATAGGTCTTATGTACCAGAGGTTGTTACTGCCACTACAGTAAAGCATGTTGAAGATATCGCTGATGTTCTAGAAAGACCCCCAAGTATTAAGGTGATTCAAGAGAAAATGATAAAGGATAATGGGGAGAAGCTTAGGACCCAGATTTCTGAGTTGGCCAGAGTGCAAGTAGTAGGTGTTGAGAATGAATATTTGAATTTCGCAGATTTTCAAATGAAGATTTCATATAGATAAATGTCGTTGAGACAAAGGTCGCTATATATTTGTGTGATGCTCCACTTTTTGGTGAGGAGAATGTTGTAGATGACCCGCAAATGGCCATTCAACTAAGAGATGAAGAGATCATCCAAATGGAGAAAAAGGATGGAAGAGCTTTTTGTAGCCAAGGCCGCCAAGGCAATGATGTAGGACCAGTCTCAATCATCGCAGATGGCTTTGCCGAAGTTCAACCAACCAGAAATTGTACACATTATGGATGACAGAAGAGATGTAGCTTCCGTCAGTAGAGATGAGCAACCAAATAAAGATCCAGGTTAGAGTATGATCTCACAAAAGGACATTAAGGAAATGGTCAAGCAACATGTCAAAGAGGCCTTAGCCCATTTTAAGGGTGTTGCTTCAATATCAAGGCGTAGACCTTACCAAGAGGAGTTTGATGCCATACCCTACCCTAAGGGATTTGTGTCACCTAATTTCAAGACGTACAATGGGACCAATAATCCATGCCAACACATTGCACACTTCTGAGTGAGTTGTTCCAATAATAGGGGTAATGAAGCCTTGCTCTTCCGATAGTTTGTCAGGAGCTTGTCCTCGGGATAACATTCGATTGATATGCAGAATTGCCCAACAGTTCTATTAAGATAATGACAAAGTTGGAAGTAGTTGTTTGTGAAAATATTTGTCGGAGTACGACACCACGCTATGATAGAAGATCTCATGGTTGAGAGGCAGAAGCCCAATAAGACATTGGTGGATTACATCTTGAGGTGGAGAAACTTAAGCATGAAGTGTGAGCCTCAGCTGCAGGAACAACATGCAATTGAGATTCTCCTCAAGAGCATACATGGGCCACCGATTTTCATGGTTAAGGGACTTAAGATCAAGTCATTTGGAAGCTACTCAGCAATGCCAGTAGCTTGCAGGAGGAATTCAAATACATGGAGTCTCATGAGAAGGCTGATAAGTCTAAACCAGCATAAGTATTTGAGAAGAAGTCCGGGACAGTGACAACAGTCAATAAAAGAAAATAGCCTATGAAGATTCAAGTTGAGTAGTCCCATCAAGTTCATACACAGTAGTCACAACATAGCCAACCTCAGCATCAACATAGTTAGCAGTACAGTCAATTCGACCAACAGTAGTTTCAGCGGAGGACATACAATACAGATAGCTGACCACGTCCAACAATTACAAATTGGATGAATAGGAAATACACTTTCAAAGATGAAAGAATGTCGAAGATGTTCATGAATCGTATGAAGAAGTCCGAGTTTGGACTGCTCGAGCCAAAGAAGACAAATGAAGTTGATAAGAAGGATCACCCTAACTATTTCCCTTACCATAGGCTACTTGGACATACCATAAAGGGATATTTCAGTTTTAAGGACTAGCTCGAGAGGAATTTCAAAGAATGAAATACAATAATTTCAAAAGAATATTTAAAAGATCCTAAAAGAGGTTCTGTAAATATGATTTTAGCTGAGCCAATCACTCCGATAGATCCTTCTT